>VWYK01046428.1:0-18151 GCA_013399775.1 Semnornis frantzii | reverse complement strand
TCTCCACAAGTCTCTTCCAACCCCTATGGTTCATTCTATGATTCTCCAGTCATCTTGAGCTTCCTGCCACCCAACACTCCCAAGGTTGGATTGTTCTCAATCATTTCTCTGTTCACTCTGTATTAGTGCTTGGGATTGTCCTGACTTGGGTGCAGGATGTTGCATCTGACCTTGTTAAACTTCATGAGGCTTGCACAGGCCCACTTCTCAAGCCTGTGACTGTCCTGGATGGCATCCTTTCACTCCAACCTCTTGACCATACCACACAACTCGGTGTTGTTTGCGTTCATGATACATGATGCTTCATTTTTTTTTTACCTGTCTGAAGCATATGTCACTGAAACAGTTTTCACTACTTATACAATTTATTTGGTTCTGAGGAGAGATTAACCTTTAATGGTTAATTTAGCAACATTTAGTAAGCAGACTGATATCATGGAGGTGATCTGTGCAACGGCAGAGAGGATTTATTCAATTGATGTTGCCATGACAATTTAGATTTTTCCTGTCAACCCTTAAGAAGCTCCAAAGTAATTTCTTTAAAGCAATGAATCAGGGAATATTTTGGAAATTGAAGTTGCTCTCTTCTTTCATAGTGTGAAATGATACTAAACTGAGGGATTTGATAAAAAAAAAATCTACAAACAAGAACTATTGCAAAAAAGAGTAGCATCATGAAACTTTTTTGACAGATCTCTGATGATTTACATCAGCAGAGACATTGACTTTGGATGCATTATTAAGTGATTCAGATTTAGTTTATTAACTATATGATAGTAATAAATACTCATAAAACAATAATGGATAATAAAGACTGGAGAGGCCAGTTTATAGTTGTCATTTTGATCTTCATGATGGTATTTTATCTTGTAGCTATTTTGAAGAAATTAGATTACATGATTATAGAACAAAGGACTAATTATTTTCTTTTTGTTGCAGTTCCAATTATAAAATTAGTTCAATGAATGAGGAGCAAAATCAAAAGGCTGGTGTCCACATATTCAAATTGCTAAACAAGATACATCCTGTATACAATGGTGTTACTAAAGAAACTTCCCTTTTTTTATTTGTCTTAAATGAAATTAATTGTTTTGAAAATACCTAAAACTAGCTTAAACTAATTTAATTCTTAGGAAATAAATTACTGGCTTAAAGAGGCATTTCTTATGTTGCTGTTAACAGTGAGAGAAATGTGGTAAATGAAAAGAAGATAAGGTGAAGTGCTGTTTCTGCTGGAAAAATGAGTCTCTCTGTATTGAAGACAAGAAAAGTAGCTCAATAGTGGCTTTCTTTTTTAAATGTTACTGGCAGATGATGGCTACTGAGTTGGTGTAGTTTGTTTACCACTTTGCAGTTGATTTGAGATGAGTCATGTCACATTAGAAGGAAAATTGAGAAGTTGTTTTGTCAAACCGAATTCAGTTTTTCCTCTTTGTTTTTTTCCTTTTTAATATGTACTTGGATTATTAGCTCTCTTTAAACAGAGACACTTAATTTTTTTTCCCAGTTTCGATTCTTGTTTCCATAAATTTGAGTTCTTGTTGCTAGAAATGGTCAGTCCAGATCTATAACTTCTGTCGACTGGATCAGGTAACTGAGTTGGAGTCTCTTCTCAGTTAGCTTCCTGTGTCTTTAAAGCATTAGCCATTTCATTGTCAGCCTAGTTTGAAGCAGAATAGTTCCAACCTCTATAAGCGCAGTTGATTTTTGCAAACCTTTCTATTCCCTTGCCTTCAGAGTGGGAGCTGACTGAGTAGCCTATATAATGGGTCCTCAAGACTTCATGTTGTAGAGAAATCTCTTATTTCCTTACTCATAAGTCCACTTTACTGTTAAGGTATCTCGATGTGTCTACAAATAACGTTAAGGTAAAGTGGCACTTACTTATATGAATATTTGACAAAGTGACAGACTTGTGGGTGAAATACACTTATGATACATCAGGTCATAGGGATTCAGCATGAAAAATTACTTTCTTTGTCCAGAATATCTGACATGTACATTCTGATCAATAAAAGCATGTCTGAGGTCATTTTACTTGCAAAACAAGTTGTAGAGTCAGGTTCAAGGATGCTGGGGAAGGGGCAGAAGGTACTGTTTATGTCAGTAGCATAGATTTGTATTTTTATTTGCTGTCCAGGAGTGCTAAATATCTGCAGTTCCCAATAATGTAAAAGAAAGTTGCAGATCTCAGGAGTTTTGATTATCAAGGAATTTACACTATACTTACTTTTACATGGGGGAATCACCATAATCTGAAGAAAATATAGTGCTGTAAAGAGAATGGATAGACAAGAGTATTCGGTGTTTATTATTGTTATCTCCCAGGCAGTATCCGAATTAAGCAAGGTTTCCAAATCTACAATTGTTGTGTTGTTTTTCTTCTAGAAAGTAGAGATTCCTCAGAAGTTGTGGTTTGTTTTTCTTTAAATTTGTTGCTCTTAAGTACTTCTGTGTATAAAAAGAACCCCTGGATCTGATGTACCGTGTAACAAAATGTCTGTGATTACAAAGTAAACATTAAAAGCAGCAACAAATTAGAATTTGAACTGAAGCCAACTCATAGACTACTGGTTATATTGGATAATGGAAGCTATTGTCCTGACCTAGAGTTAGAAACAATCAGTTCCACCTCCACTTTATTTCCTCTATGAGTGCTCATCATGTTTACATTTGTTCTGCGTTGATGGTAACTAATTGCAGCACCTTTGGGCTTCAGTTTACTTTCTAAGAAATGGGCCATTTGTAAGGCTGAGGCAGGCTCAGGTGGAAAAAAGAAAATCTAGTCTGTTTTACAGCTGTAGGATAGGTATCAAATGTCTTCTGATACTAAGCATCACTCTGCAGACTCATTTGCAGAACATGCAAATATTTTGAATGTGCTTTTCACTCTGGGTTTGTGTGGCAAGGTTTTTGTAGCTGGTGGGGCTACTAGGGTAGGTTCTGTGAGAAGCTGCTAGAAGCTTTCTCTGTGTCTGACAAAGCAAATTTCAGCTGGCTCCAAGACAGACCCATCACTGGCCAAGGCCAAGATGATTAGTAATGGTGGTAACACTTCATGTGATAACATATTTAAGAAGGTAAAAAAGTTGCTGTGCAACAACAATTGTAGCTGAAAAGAGGATGAGAATACGTGAGAGAAACGACTCTGCAGATACCAAGGAATGAGAGGAGGTTCTGCCAGAGCAGAGATTCCCTTGCGGTCTGTTGTAAAGAGCATGATGAGGAAAGATGTTCCCCTGCAGCCAATGGAAGTTAACAGCGGAGCGGCTACCCCGTTGGAAACCTGTGCTGGAGTAGGCTCCTGACAGGACCTGTAGAGAGAGGAATCCACACTGGAGCAAGTTTGCAGGCAACATTTATGACCCCTTGAAAGTGACGCACATTGGAGCAGTTCATGCAGAGTTGACTGAAGGCCTATGGGAAGGACTCAAATTGAAGAAGTTTGTGGAGGACTTTCTCCCATGAATGCAACCCCATACTGGAGTCTTCCCTCTGAGAAGAGTGGCAGAGACAACAACCTGTGTCCCTCTGTACTGCCGATGGGCAGAAGGTAGAGAAAGTCAGGAATAAAAGTAAGCCAAGGAAGAAAGGAGGGATGAGGGGAAAGTGTTTTTTAGATTTGTTTTTATGTCTCATTATCCTACTCTGATTTGATTGGTAATAAATTAAACTAATTTCCCCAAACTGAGTCTGTTTTGCCTATGATGGTAATTGCTGAGTGATCTCCCCCTGTCCTAATCTTGAGCCTTTCTATGTATTTTCTTTCCTCTGTCTGGATGAGAGGTGAGAGTGATGGGTGAATTTTTTGTGGGCACTTGATGTACAGCCAGGGTCAACTCACTGTAGTCACATAGGGCTGGTACTTTCATGTGCAGTTTTGTGAAGCAGAGGCATTTTGTGTGACTGTCTCAATGGCAGTTTGCTTCTCAAATCTACTCCGTCACAATGTTGTTGTCTAGGTACCATTCCAATAGAGTGATGTGGATGAGGATCAGGACACCTGGAGGAAAAAAATCAATTAAAAAGAGAAACTACTCTTTGAGACTAGAAAGATAATATACTACCCACTGTGAAAAAATAAGCTACTCTGGTGACAGACTGTGCCAGCTGAGGGATGGGCATTCAGCACAGAAGACAGCACGAGCAGCTGATGGAAATCCTTCTTACATTGTATTGACATACTCTCCAATAATACCATGGAAGAAGATAACTTATCTCAAAAAAGAAACTACAGGTGAAAAAAACATGACAGCATTTACTGAGGGTTTCAATCAAGACTATTTTATTGTTTTTAATCAATCCTTACTCTTGTAATTTGGCTTCTTCCACTCATTTTCTTCTAGGATATTTTGTCTTTTATTCTTTAAATGCAAATTAATTAGGCAGTGATAGGTATAGAATGATTTATGGTAAGATTTGTATAGATGCTTTGTTGTAAGTCCTAGCATAGAGGCTCATCAGACAATGGATTATATGAACACAGAGAAAATGAAATGGAAAATGTGGATGAAGAACACTATGACAGGAGACTCAATTTTGAGGAATGTTATTACCAGAATAACCAGAATCATAGAATGGTAAGGTTGGAAGGGACCTCAAAGATCATCCAGTTCCAACCCCCTGCCATAGGCAGGGACACCTCCCACTAGCACAGGTTACTCAAGGCCTCATCCAACCTGGCCTTGAACACCTCCAGGGAGGGAGCAGCCACAACCTCCCTGGGCAACCTGTGCCAGTGTCTCACCACCCTCACTGTAAAGAACTTCCTCCTAACATCCAGTTTAAATCTCCCCTCTTCCAGTTTAAACCCATTGCCCCTCGTCCTGTCATTGCAAGACCTTGAAAATAATCCCTCCCCAGCCTTCCTGTAGGCCCCCTTCAGATACTGGAAGGCTACTTTAAGGTCTCCTCAAAGCCTTCTGTTCTCGAGGCTGAAGAGCCCCAACTCTTGTAGCCTGTCCTCACAGCAGAGCTGTTCCATCCCTCTGATCATCTTCGTGGCCCTCCTCTGGACCCCCTCCAACACTTCAATGTCCTTCTTGTGCTGGGGGCTTGTACTGCACACAGTACTCCAGATAGGGTCTGATGAGAGCAGAGTAAAGGGGCAGAATCCCCTCCCTGCTGCCCACACTTCTCTTGCTGCAGCCCAGGACTCGGTTGCTGTCTGGGCTGCATGGGCACACTGCAGGCTCATGTTGAGCTTTTCATCAACCCAGATCTCCAGGTCCTTTTCCTCAGGGCTGCTCTCCAGCCATTCACCACACAACCTGTATTTGTGCTTGGGATTGTGCCTACCCAGGTGCAGGATCTTACACTTGTGGAATTTCATGAGGTTGGCTTGGGCCCACCTCTGCAGCCTGTCCAGGTCCCTCTGGATGGCGTCCCTGCCAATCAAGCAAAAAGCTTCATCTTAGGAAACTTAACCTACAGCAACTCCCTGTTGCCTCTGTATTTTACAGAAGACATAGCCATCCATCAATAATTATCCAAGTTTTTTTCTAATTTCTACTACTGATGCTCTGAAGAGCAATGCATAATCACTTTCCCTTATTGTCTCCAATAGCACAGGCATCCTGGTGTGGACTTCCTAAGCAGAACTGATAATGCAGCTCAAAACTTGAAATGTCTGCTGGAAAGTGCCCTCAGTGGAAGCCTTGGCACGTGCCCTCGGTGTAAGCCCTGGTGTCACTACTATGCAGGTCTGATGTGGTGTGATAGATAACAACAGGTGCCCTTACGGGCAGGGCAGTTCAGCTGCTTAGCTGATACACAGGTATTATGCTGACATGCTGAAAATAATGGCTTTTATCTCAGAGGATTGGCAGAGCTGCCACCCTCAGATTTGCATCATTAAACATTATTTTTCTTTCATTTCCCCTTACTGTTTCTTTAAAATGTTCTTTCTGCAGACCATATCTTTCTTGTTCCAGCCACTCTGTAGCTTCCTCCACTGCTGAAGGAGGATGACACCTTCTTTGTTATGCTCCAAAGTGGCTGTTTAACATTGCCATGGAGGAAAGAGCCCAGGGTTTAATCTATGATTGACTCTTGCACTGGGAGCAACCAGAATAAAGGCTGAAGGTGGCCATAGGGCACTCTTAAAACCTGAAGAGCTAAGTCTGGGATATAAGCTTTGCTTAGTTTCTTTGCATGTCCCCTGAATTTGGTTAAGTTTCAATCTTCACAAACTTAAAAATGCAAAAAGCATCACATCAAATCAGACCAAAACAACCTTTCCCCGACAATGGCCATTAGCAAATGCATGAGAAAAAATGCAAGAAACAAGACATAGACAGCCTTACATTTTAGCAGCCTCTGGCTGGTTTAGGGAACTCTTAACCAGAAGTTGCATGTATGTTCAATGAATTTAACCTCCATGAATCTGGTCTTGAACCTATTCATAATTCAGACTACCATGCTATTTTATGACAATCAGTTTTACAATTTAATTCCTGCTGGGCAGAAAACCACTGCATTTTACTTGTTTTGAAGCTTCTACTTGCTCATTTCCCTGAACATTTCTAGCTTTTCAGAAATAGTTCATCCTGCAATGAATTTTGGATCAGATAGAGGGGAAGAGGTGATGTGAACCTGTAAATTACATACTTTCCTGACATACATAAAAATTCTATATGGTTATTTATATTAATTAAATGTAAGTAATACTAATATGTTATTCCCAAATGCATTTTTCATATTTTTTTAATGATTATTGATAGTATTGTTGCTGATGCACTTAAAATTGTATCTGTCTGTATTTCATTATAAACAGCCATTTCCCTCTATTCTACCATCTCATTACCCAGCTTTTGTCCTCATCAATAATATTTTGATTGTTTTCTTTCCAATAAATAGTAAAGACAGTGCACAGTGAACATCAGAATGACAGTGACACTCAGTATTTTGCCTTGTGAGAGATTTTTTGAAGAGATGAAGGGAAATTTCTGAAAAAATCTGGCCCTGCTAAGAAATGAATACAGAAAACAAGGTGCTGGATGAACTCTCCCACTGACACCAGTTTTCCATGGAATGTTAGTAGCTCTTTGGTAATATAAAGTGCATTGTATAGTAGCTTAATCTTGCATTTTTCTGTTTGCCCCTCTGTAGTCCAGTGTATCACTGATAACGAGTTGTAACGATGATTTTTTGATTTTTTATTTTCTTTTCCCCCTGGGACAATAAGCAAGAAATGTGGTGAAAACTGATGAGGGTTGTAACAGACTTTAATGAGTTGATGCGGTGAGGGATTTGGTTTCTGCAGAGTAGGGAAATTGCAAATTTTTTTTCATTTAAAAAAGGGGTTTGGAAGAGGTCTATTATACAGAGAATGCTAAAACCATGTTACTCTTCTAAATCAAAACATTTCCTCTCTCCCAACCCCCAACTCTGGTGCAAATTGGAAAAAGTAAAAAAAAAAAAAAAAAATTGAAAGTTTTGCCCCTAATAGAGTTCTGTGAACTCCAGTGCATAGGTTTCTGGTTTTAGTTTCATGTTAGAAAATTTGTCACTGTCTGGAAAAGACTTGTTTCTTTTGTTCCCTAGGCCAGCAGCCTTTCTACATGCTTTAAGCTGGCTCTGAACAGGATGTACAAATTCTACCCTCCACCTGTGTTTCTGTTCCTCTCAAGACTTTCTGTGGAAAAACCACAAAGCAATGCAAACAGATAATTATTAAAAGCATAGGGGACCATTATGAACAATAGTAGCATGAAAGAGAAGAATCTAGAATTGTTTAATGTTAATGAGTCTCTCATGACTGTTCTTGCTCCTTCATTCTGACACAGTCTATTACATTTCCTTCAAAGAGAAATACCTGAATATTTCTTGATAGAATTCATTCAGGAAAGGAAGGCCTGTCCTGTGGAAACGAAATCATTGTGTAGCTTTCAAGAACTGACAAGTGCACAAGATGTCTGGAATAGCACTACATCTGAAGAAGATGCAGTCCCTCTAACATACTGCAATCTAAATTTACAGTGAGACAAAGGAAAGATTGAGTTCTTTCAGTAGGACTGTAATGGGTTAACAAGTATTTTTCAATCCAGTTTTGTTTTCTACTTGGTTAGAGAAAACAATCAAACATTTATTGAGATGTCTTAACAGCTAAAGATTATTCAAAAAAGAGGCATACAAATAAATAATGTGTTTAATTAAAGAGTAAATGTTCATTTTAGGTAGCAATCCTTTAATGCTGGTTTAGGATGACACAAATTTGTATCACCCTGTGCTTACTTATCATTTACCTCTCTTAATAATTGCTTACTTGACCCTAAGAAAAAATACCATATATCTCAACCACATGATCAAAGGATCATGTATGTTTAGTTGCTTGAATTAGTAGTACGGTAATTATTTATGGGGGTTTTGTTGCTAAACTGTATAAACTATTATGTTGCTAGTGAAATACTTCATTATCTGTCTTTTCTTCACACTGCCTAGAATAATTTTTGGTTAGTATAACACATGTAGCTGACAATTTCAGTAAATGAAAACCTGCTGATTAGTCTAATGCAATATTACATAACTTATAAGAACTGAAATTCTTCAGCATGAGAGTGGTGAGAGCCTGGAATGGGTTGCCCAGGGAGGTGGTCAAGGCCCCATCCCTGGAGGTGTTTGGGGCCAGGCTGGATGAGGCTCTGGACAGCCTGATCTGGTGTGAGCTGCCCCTGCCTGTGGCAGGGGGGTTGGAATTAGATGATCCTTGTGGTCCCTTCCGACCTTGACTGATTCTATGATTCTATGATTCTAATTACTAATTCAAGAACTAGATCTGAAATGTACTGAACTCTTCAACTCCTAACTAATTCCATGGATACTGACAGCAATCAGTGGTTAATAAATATATTGAATTTAAGTAAAAAGTTCTCAATGTATTGTGAAGATATTTGTATCTGGTACTGATATTGCTCAATGGCTACTTTAACCGCAGAACCACCAAAATTT
The DNA here is from genome assembly GCA_013399775.1 of Semnornis frantzii. Lineage (NCBI taxonomy): Eukaryota > Metazoa > Chordata > Aves > Piciformes > Ramphastidae > Semnornis > Semnornis frantzii. The sequence continues at coordinate 9,202 of VWYK01046428.1, read as the reverse complement.
GCATGTCTATTTTTCATTAGAACATTTCCTTTGAGCCTAAGATGACATTTCTGACTGAATTTCGTACTGTTAATTTGTACAGTGCTATTTGTGAACAGCAGTATAGATTCTCTTCTATAGGGATAAAACTGCTTGGTTTTCTTTAAGTGTGCCTACCAACTTTGGCCTTACATAAGATATTCCTGGGGGTGGAAGTGGTGCCCTCTCATTTTCCCACAGAGAGAGAGTGATTTAACAGTCGGAGCACTTAGCTAGATTGTGAAACATCTACATTCATCTTCCTCTTCCCTGAGAAAGTTAAAGCCTATCTCATCCTTTTTTCTGGCATATACCGTGAATGCCCTAGGCTCTTCCCTGTTGGTGCTGTGAAGGTTTCTCTGTTAAAGTTTCCTTTGGAGGTAGCAGGTTTGGGTTCCAAACCTTGCTTAAAGGAACTCAATATAAAATCTAAAAAAACTCTGCTAGAACAGTAACTGGACTCCTGCTGGTCCCCTTTTACACAGAGAGCATTACTCATCACATCAGAGTTGTGCTCCTGGTTGGGTTTCTGTCTTGCTCAATGAATATTCAATTATTCAGTGAAAAGTGGAACTGCAAGTAGTCTACCTGGAATACTGCTCTGGGGTTCATTTGCCAGGTAGCACCTAAAAGATAGGTGCTGCAATACCTATTTCCAACTAATTTGAGGAAATAATCAGCAGTTTTTTCATTAGGGTGTTAACAATCATCATGTTATGTCCTTCAAATAGAATCTACAAAGAAATCTTACAAAGAGAGGTATGCTGTTATCAAAGGCAGTGTTTGATTTATCCTGTGGTTTGTACTTACTTAAGACCTAAGCAAACTATTATTTTTTCTTCTAGTACAAAGTTTGCAGTGGCTCTTAATTTATGAGATACCTGCCATATTGGTGCTGACATCATCATTGATATTGGAAAGATGAAAAAAATTAGGTCTAGGTATATTGCCCCCATTTTTAATTTGCATGCATTAGTCCTAAGGTGCCTAGTTACCATGGTGATGAATCCCATGTGTGTAAATGTGTTTGAGAAAGAACTGCAGTCACTTAAATCTCTTGTGGAAGTATTCCCATAACTACCTTTCATTGTTCTTCGAGTTTTGTCCATTTTTCTAATCACATAAAAAACTTCCACTTTGTTCATGAATGCAGCAGTCACAGCAACCTGTTGACACACAGGAAAAGGTGTGTCTGAAATATTTCACTCTGGTCCATTGAAGTTCTGCAGCTCAAGTCCATGATTTTGAACTTCAACCAGGGATTTCTGTCAGTGTAGCACCTTGCTTATCAGCTGCAGCATTACATGGATTTTCACCTCAAGGCATAGAAAGTCACAGGGAGACTGGAGGCCACATGTATGTAAATTTATCACTAAGTCCATTTCCCTCAGGATGACGCACTGCATTTTGTCTCCCTGTAAGTGGAGGAGTTACTTTGGAAGAGCTTTTGAGGGCTATTCCAGCATGGTATGGATTAGAACACCTTGGAAAGCACCTCCATACTTCCATGAATGCAGAGTGACTAATTTTTTATTTTTTAATTCGCCTCTTTTTATCAACGATAACAATCTGTTCCATTTTAGTACATGTCATAAAATAGCACATACACAGAGACATAAACCAATCCCACCACCACCAAAAGCTACACACTTTTTCTGACTTCTCGTTTTTCTCAGCAAAGCTAGTTTTGAAAACACGCCTTTAAAATAACTAGTGAGAAACCCAGAGGGACAAAAGACTGGCCACTGACAAAACTTAAATGAGATCTGTCTAAGAATGATTTTTGGAGATTGAAAAAAATGCAAGTAGGTCTTCAAAAAAGATTAAAACCAGTCCAAAAAAACTGTACATCAGTGAATTTAACAAGGGAGCTGGGGAGAATTAAACTACTACAAGGAAGTGTGAAAGAACAGCTTGAAAATCAGTTTGATTAAGGATAACCAACATAGATACAGGCAGCTGAGGTCATGCTTAACTAACCTGCTGGAGTTCTTTGAAGATATTACTGCCGCTGTAGATAAGGGAAATTCAGTGAATGTAGTCTACTTGTAAGTCTCTGACAAGGCACCACATCTGAGATTAATGGCTAAGAGAAGTCATCATGAAGAGAAAGAAACTGTGGGATGGAAAACTGGTTTAAGTGTAGGGCACAAAGGGAAAATCCAGACAGTTTCTGAGGAGTCAGTGTTCAACTCTCTGTTGTTCACAGTTATGTATATCTGGATGTAAGTGATGGAGACAACACTTATTATGAGGTCTAAAAGCCCAGCAAGGAGTGCAGAACAATGTGTTTGTATTCAGAGGGCATATCACCTATGTAACTTGTGTAGCAAAATTAAACAGAATTTGGCTAGGAAAATAAGGAATAAATAAACTAGGAACACTAATACTAAATTATAAAATGCGCACTAAAAAACCTGATCATTCTATATAATAATAATAAAAAACCCCAAACCACCCCCAAAAAACCCCCAAATTGAGAATTATTGAGGAAATAAAATGAAGCCATTGACCCAGAGCAAAGCAGCATTTTAAAGGGTCAACAAGATGCAAAGATGTTTTAGAAGACAGAAAGCATATCAAAGAAAGCTGTTAGTGTACACAAAATAATATTAAAAACATCCCTAGGACATAGTCTACATTATTGCTAATAGATGTTCAAGGAAAATAAAGTTTTCATGTTTCATTTCATTGTAAGGAAACAAAGGAGAAAAGGTCTCAATAGCTGAACTCTGAACTATGTTAAAGAATCTCAGGAGATTTTTACTTTAAACCAGGAAAATATATGAAGTCCTTATTATAGTGGGATTCATGGGTTCTAGTCAAAATGAAGGTCTTATTGTATTAGGCATGCTGATGGAAGACAGCACCTTCCTGTGCCAAGGAGCTTATAATAAAACAGCTCAACTGTACAGACAAGTAAAAAATAAAGACACAAAAGACACAGTAATTTATCCAAAGGTCCATGCCTGAATTGTGATCTAGGATTCATATTTTATGACTCCCAAGTCAATATTTTATATAATGAGTTACATTACTCCTTTATAGGCATAAAGGTTTTGCTTAATATAGGATAAAAAACCCAGGCCATTATATTTTCTTTATACACATATATGAGCTTAGAAATAGAAAATTATTACTCTGAATTTATTCAGGTCTTAACCTAAGTTACTGATTCCACAGACCTCTACTTAAATCTAATATAGATTAAATTAAATTCTTACAGAATCATGATATTAATTCCTAATTATCTGAATTCCAGAGTATAAAGAAAACCACATCCATTTCTAAATAAAAATACTTAAATAAATATAAAATTAAGTCCAGCAGGCATTTGGTTTTACGTGAAAAAAATTAGGTAAACAATATTACCCAAAAATTGATTGAAATGGCTATCTTTTTTATTGAGATAGATTTCATTCTTTATGACTTTCTTATGCTATGAGGTCTGCAAGGAAAGAAAAATATTCTCAGAAGATCAGCTTTTCCCCCTAGTTATGGAAAGTTTCGTTACTGTATGACTCAGGGCTTTGAAGCATATATTCAATCTTTTCTTTCATACATATATTCACTCTTATAGCTAGGGCTATATTAAAAAAGGGACTCTGCTGCTTCAACACTAGGAACCTTGGTTCCTAAGTTTCAAACATCTGGTTCCAAAACCTGAAACTAGTATTCTGTATTAAGCTTTATTTCATGTTAGGGAATACTTGGGCATCTTGGACTAGAATCATAACTAAGCACCTTGCACCATGTTTGTAGCAGTAAATGCAATATCCTCTCTCTCTTCCTCCTCTAGAAGTATTTCACTCGACCCTCTGAGAAGGAAATACTTTTCTCCTAATTTGATCTTCCTAGCTACCCTCTTCTCTTCCTAAACTATAGAACAAGCCAGTGTCATTTTAATTTTAAAATATAATAACGTGAAGAGTCTTAACTTGGCTTTCATGCTTTTCAGTGCAATACAGTTAGGGATATAGTATCCTCATTTCTTCAGTACCTGTATCTCTCAGGACAGAAGTAGTAAACCAGAAGCAGATTGCTGCTGGTGTCATTTCCTTACTAACCAAAACAGAGAGAGACAATGTTGGCACCTCCTTATAATATACACTGAATTAATATGCCTATACACTTAACTGCATGACAACCTCAGCCACAGGTTGCCCATTCTTTGCTCAGATGATACAAAGCCTTCGGTCTGGTGGTAACTGCATATCCTAGTCCTAAACCTTCCTATTATTCTTTGTATGGTTCAGGCTCATGTGAAATATTCCTGATCTTCTATTCCAGACAAGTTTTATTCAGAGTAAACTTTGCAATAGGAACACAAATCACTGAAAACATCAGTGGCCTTTATTTGGTAGTGGTTCTGAACTAACTTACCAACTGTAGTCACTGATGAGGAATCTATTGTACATGGGGGGAGATGTACTCTGAAGACAAGACACTCCCAGGACTCTGGGTCTGTTGTAGTAGGCCTAAGCAGGCCAAAATAGGCTTATATGTCCTGGCTTGCCCAGATGTGTTTCTGCTCTCCCCACTTCTGCTATGGGGAAGAGCAACCACTGGAAAGAGAACAAAGAACCTGGAGCCACTGAGTGTAAGGGCTCTGGCTTGCCCAGACGCATTCCCCTGCTCCCCCTCCTTCTGTGCTGGGGAAAGCAACTGCAGGAAAGGAAAACAAAAGCTCTGAGGCTTCAACTAATATGGTTGAACTTGGCAAAGTGCCATCCTGATTGTCTGATCTATGTCCAAAGGCCCATTAGTTAGCCTTGGGCTGTATAGCACAGTGTGCTCTGCTGCCTCATTACATCCTGAACTGCTTGGAAACTCCACTGCCTTGGGTTTACCAGAAATAGGCTCTAAATACCTGCACCCGATTGGCCTGCATAGTCAATGTGACACTGTGCCAAGACTGCACATGGCATTGCATCCTGCCTGCCTCTCTGCAAGGCTTCTGCTGAATTGGGTGTCAAGAAGAACCAAGTCAGAGACTGTGCCAGACTCCCAGCTTCCTGAGAAAAGAGCCTGGGAAAACTCCAAAACCTCTTAACGAAATTGAGACCACCCACAGCAACCCCTCCACATGCTTTGGGTACTGTCTGATAATATTTTGTAAGTAAATACTTAGTGTCTTGTAATTACTAATTGCCTTCTGCCGTAAGCAGAAAGGAGCTTCCTGTGTCCATCTAATGGGTAAGCAGGATAATGAACTGCAAGCGGTGTATTGACTGAAAGAACCTTCTCTTCCAGTGTGATGTCTGCATTTGCTAGTTACCTCTTAAAGTGTTCCAGTTTTGCCTGTTCCCTGTGTGTGTAAGTATACCAACGTATGTTTTGAACCTTGTAAATAAGTTTTCTGGTGAGATTTAATGTTAATAAACAATTTTCGTAGTGTCAAAGCATTTTCTGTGTCTGCTTCCTCTAATGTCAATCCTGAACATAAACACAGGAGTTTATTTCACTCAGACGGAATCAATTCAAGGCTAATGTGAAGGACTTGCAATAGAATAATGGTACTCTGCTGATATGGTAGAGTTTCATGAAAACTTTGGGACTCTAAAATATCCTGTAAGGATATTTTAACACTTTATACATAGAAGCCATTGGAAAAAGCTCAAGTGTCATGGACTTTACGTGTTTTCAGGTTGAGGTAGAAATAGTTTTCAGGGTACTGATTTGGAAACCTCTGTTCCAGTTAAAACTTAACATTGCCTTCAGCAAGGAAGGTGCTACACGGCTGGTTCAGAAGTGTGGGATAAGGCTCCCAGTGCCATGGCCATGCATCATGTTAAGCCCAGTTGCAAAGCCAGTGTCCTGGATGCTGGTGGAGGGGGCTGGAAGGACAGTGGGGAGGCTAGCAGATGGGAAGGCTGGCAGGGAGGCTGGTTCCTTTCCTCCCTCTCTGTTACAAGATGCAGAGTTAGAGGGAGGCCTACAGGTGTGAACCACTGTCAAAAACAGGGGCTTCATTCTTATGAGTCCACTTTGCTTTTGACTTTACTATAGATATGACTGGAGTTTTTGGAATAATCTTTCTCAGGCACAAAGAAGTGCCTTTTACATTTTCTGATTAGATAATGAGTAGTCTTTTCCTGAACCAAAAAGAAATACAGGTTAACGTCTTGCAGAACTGTTTTTATGGAACTCTGACTGCAAAAGCTGTTTCGTGAAAAGAAGAAAATGAGTATGTTTACTTGACGTTGTAGTTAAGCAGAGAAGAGGCATGCTATTTTCTATTTACCATTTCTTTCTCTATGTATTTATTCTGTTAACATCGAAGTCAAGCAAAACTTTTTTTTTTTTTTTTATAAATGTCTTGAGAATATCACCGGTGGTAGACAGCTTATTAATCATTTGCTGCTTACAACACAGAGGTTTAGAGATCTGCCTTAACTATTTATATAAAAACAGGCAAAGAATTTTTGGGTCATGCTCCCAAACCATATTTCTTTAAAAAGGAAAGTTGATAAATTGTTTACTGTGGCAAGACAGCATAAATTTTAAATCAAGTTTCAAGTGAAAAGAGAGATTGGTTATGTGACAGCCTTCTTTGGCTTTCTTAGTTAAAATTCTTTCAGAAATAAGCATCTGAAAAACTTTAAAAACCCTTCTATTGTTAATATTTCAATTTAGCTAGGAAAGTTTTTAGGCTTTATATAGTTCATAAAGGCAAATATTCACTACAGAGTTGTCTGGTGTTAAGAAGGTAGTGAAATCGTACAGGAGTCATGAATGTCAGATTTTTGTAATATTCATGTTTTGCTGTGTGTTTTTCATGGCCCACTCCATACACCAAGCATGATTTTAGGAATTACTTAAATAATTTTCCAATTGTCTCAGCAGTTGCTGTTGCTGGAAACAATTCCAACAGTTTCAGACACATTGTATTTGTATAAAATGTGCAGTTTTTCAGTGAGAGAATGAAAATAACTCATCTGAAAAACTTGAAGTTGAAAATTTCATGTTCAGAAATTACTGCTATGACCCTATTTGTTTTCCCTGATTGACTTTATTAGGATTATAGAACTCATCTTGATATTATCTGACACGTTGGGACAGACACCAAACAATCAGAAAGTACAGAAGGTGCGCTTCCAGAGGGAAAAAACATGATTATGCAGCTTGTTACTTTTTCATACACACTTAAAAGTTCACTTACTGGATAACAAAGCAAAAACCTTTTGACCACTCTTCACAGAGAACAGCAGTCTCCTGTGGAGCTGAGTGGACAGTGAAGTACATTTTTTAAAGGTAGAATTTAATGGTTGCAAAATGTTAATCCATATGGGTGGCTTAGGAATCAAAATCTTCTTTTTAAAGTGATTTGGACATTCAGAGTAAGTCTAGTTAAAGGATTCAGGCACTACAATGACTAGAATCAAAAGACTGCTCTCCAGGCATCAGGCTTCCTGCACTTGTGTAGGGAGCATTAGATGCCTGAGGACAGAGCCCCAAACAGCAGCAGACTGAATGGGCAGCATACAATGGACAGCAATTAGAGAATATTTTTGTGCCTCAGAACATCAGAGAGTCACACATCCTTTTCAACAAGTCGTCTACAGAAACTTCTGAATCAGGATGACTAAATGTTTTCTTTACAGAAAAATAGGCAAGTTCACTTTTAAAGGACTGGTGCCAGAAGAGGAGGTAATAGTACTGTGATTTTCATACAATGTTGACTAGTTACAGGAGCTCTGAATTTTATTTCTTTTTGCCACAACAGGAGATCTTTATCTGTACTTCTTTTTTAGTTAGAAGTCATTCCAGCTATGAACCTTCGACAAATGGGTTGAGCTTCTAACCAAAATGTTTCTACAGTGTAGAAAAACATTAAAGATACCTTTGAGTCAATGAGGGACATCTAGAAGCTGGAAGACTGGTAACTTGCGTAAGGACCTTTTTTTTCCCCCCTTTTCTTTTAAATTTTATCAAACGAGTATAGCTATAAACAAACAGACATTGTGTTTAGGATACTACTAAGGTGTGGAAATGTGTATTCGAATACCTCTGTCAAAGGGCTGATGTCCTGGCTGAATAGTGCTTCAATACCAGCAATAGGTGAGTAAACTATGGCATACAGGGAGAAATTGCTTTTATTCTGTGCACAGTCTGATCTATTGAAATGCTCTAACAATACTAATCAGATCAGATTTTTCACATAACATAGATGGAGAAGAATCTTCTTTCTATATTCCTGCTTACTAGGCTTTGAGATGGTCTGTCCTTAAAATACTTTTGAATTTGCCCAGAAGAGAAGACCTGAGGCACTCTCATAGAAGATGTGGTGCCTAGAGGCTGCAGCAGAATAATGTTTTGCATTCACACTAATGATTAAGTCCCTTGGTGGATTTAATCTTTTGATACTTTAACAACTTTTACTCAGTCTCTAAAATTTTTATTTCTTTTGATGCTTCATTTACTAATTACTATTTCTTCAACTACTCTGCATTATTTATTCTATTTTTATTCAACATCAACATAAGAAGTTATTAAACAAAAATAATGCTTTCTTACCACCATTTTTGTGAGTGTTAAACTGCAGATTAATGAGTATAACAGAGAATAATCATGTCAGTTGACCTCCATGAATGAATATCCTGTATTAACAACGGTCTGCTTGATATTCATCAGACTGAGTTAAAAGTTTATATGAGGTCTACCTCTTCTGCATGTTCTAAATTTTCAGTACAAATATTCTAGGAACATAAATTACTCAGTCTATATTTTTAATAGAAATGTTCTCATTTTTAAATTAAATTTGATAGCATGGGTTTGCAACATGAATAGTCACAGCAGTCTAAAGAACTGCCCATTAGCTAAGCTGAGGAAAATTAGTATCTCATCCCACATATATGCTAAAGTTATATATCAATAGAGATCACCTTCTCTAAGCTTCTTTGGGGTAAACATAGGCTAGTGATAATTTAGTGGATGTGGGAGTGATTTGTTAAGTTACTGTAACTTAATCAAATGTTCACTTCTGAGGTTGCACGATGATCAGGGCTCTCTGTATATCTCCTTATCTTCTGCTATGTGCCATCCATATTTAGTTAAGGTATTACTAATGACAGTAATATATCATTATTACAAATACGGTAACTTAGTTTCTTGGATTTAATGTCTTTGCTGAAGTTATTTAAACACAGACAGGCAGATTTCTATGGGCATAGTGCAATAGTGC
>VWYK01046382.1:0-14631 GCA_013399775.1 Semnornis frantzii | reverse complement strand
CTTATGAGGAGCAACTGAAGAAGTTGGGGATGTTCAGTTTGAAAAAGAGGCTGAGGGGAGACCTCATGGCTGCCTACAGCTACCTGAAGGTACATGGTGGAGAGACTGCTGCTGGGCTCTTAAAATCATATAATGGTTTTGGTTGGAAGGGACCTCGAAACCAGTTCCAACCTCCCCATTGCAGACAGGGACACCTCACATTAGAACAGGTCGCTGAAGGCCTCATCCAACCTTGAACACTTCCCGGAAGGTGGGGGAGCACAGAATCACCCAATGTAATCTTTCTGTGCTCCACCACCTTCCTGGGCAACCTGTGACAGTGTCTCACTACTCTTACTGCAAAGAACTTCCTCCTAACACCCAGTTTCAATCTCCCCTCTGCCAGTTCAAACCCATTCCTCCTCATCCTGTCATTCCAAGACCTTGTCAATAGTCCTTCCCGAGCCCTTCTGTAGCCCCCTTTAGATCATGGAAGGCCTATCTAAGTTCTTCTGGAAGCCTTCTCTTCCCCAGGCTGCAAAGCCCCAACTCTCTCAGCCTGTCCTCACAGCAGAGCTGCTGCAACCCTCTCAGCATCTCGGTGGCCTCCTCTGGACCCGCTCCAACACTTCCATGTCCTTCTTGTGTTGGGAGCTCCAGAACTACACACTGGACTCCAGATGGGGTATGAGGAGAGCAGAGTAAAGGGGCAGAGTAAAAGGGCCTGTACAGGTAATTGGAGACAGAACAAGGGGGAATGGCCTCAAACTGAGACTGGGGAGGTTTAGGTTGGACATATGGATAGAGTGGTCAGGCACTGGAATGAACTGCCCAGGGAGGTGGTGGAGTCACCCAACCCTGGATGTGTTTAAAGGTCATTTGGATATGGTGCTTGGGGATATGGTTTAAAGTGAATCTTGAAGAGTAGGGTCCTAGGTTGGACTTGGTGATCTTGAGGGACTTTTCCAACCTGGATGCTTCTGTGATTCTTTCCCAGGAGGGAAGGAGAGTAAAGGCCTTACTGAGCTGCACCTTTAGGCAGGGCAGGCTGGGACACATCAATACCCTCTTTATGCTCATGGTGTTCAGGTGTCACACCTGAGTATGTTGAGCTGCTGTGCCTGTGGGTGGTGTGGTGCTGAGGCCAACCCTCAGCAGTCAGCTGGAATGTGTGAGGGAGCTGGTGGCACTGCAGAGCATTTCGTGTGCTTGTGTTTTGGGGTCAGATCGTGCCCTCCCACAGTACAGTAAGCTGTTTTCTTGCAGTGACTCCCTTGTGGGGCACTTCCTAAGTGTACTTTGAGCTCTGATGTACATTTGAGAGCAGGTCGTTAAAGTAGTGGCTGTTGGTGCAAAGTGGACTTTGGTCAGGTGAAATGAGGCTGGGGATACACTGGGTAATAGACAGTGAGTGTGAGTATTGGAACAAAATATGTTACAGCAGGGAGGTAAAGCCCCTGTGGCTTGAATGTCCCTGTGAAAAGGCAGTGCTCTTCCATTAGAGAGGTGGTCTGCTCATTTTGTGATCCTGCAAAGTTCTCTTGTCATGTCCTTTCTGTATGTGGGTGCTTTGGGTATTTCACTTATTTAAAATACTCTGTTACAGAGCAGGATGTAGACTGACTCCTCCTTTGAGTGTGCAATACCTGAAGGCATCCTAAAGGAAGGTTGCAGAGGGACTTTTTACAGGTGATAGGACAAGAGGGAATGGTTTGAAGCTGAGGGAGAGCAGGTTCAGTCTGGATCATACAAGGTTTTTCAGTGCAAGGGTGGTGAGACTCTAGAACAGGCTGCCCAGGGAGGTAGTAGATGCCTCCTCCCTGAGGATGTTTAAGGTCAGATTGGGTGAGGCCTTGAGCAGCTGACTCCAGTTGAGAGGTGTCCCTGCCCATAGTGGGGAGGTTGGAGTAGATGATCTCTAAGGTCCCTTCCAACCTGAGCCATTCTATGATTCTTTGTCTTAAAACTGAAGTGCTGTAGCCAGCCACGTACTGGAAATCAAGCCAGAGGGGTAAAAACCAAGCTGGAGTGATGTCAGCCCATAGCAAGCAAGAAATTATTTTCAGAGAGACAGCAGCAGGTAACACTGAAGGATGTCCTGGGTCACCACAATCCCAAGCACAACTCCAGGTTGGGCGGCAAATGGCTGAGAGCAGCCCTGAGGTAAAGGCCCTGGGGGTGTGAGGTAATGAAAAGCTCAACATGAGGCTGCAGTGTGAGTGCAGCCCAGACAGCAACTGTGTGCTGGGCTGCAGCAAGAGCAGTGTGAGCAGCAGGGCAAGGGAGGGGGATTCTGCCCCTTTGCTCTGCTCTCCTCAAACCCCACCTGGAGTCCCGTGTGCAGTTCTGGAGCCCCCAGCACAGGAAGGACATGGAAGTGTTTGAGCCACTGCAGAGGAGCCACCAAGATGCTGAGAGGGCTGCAGCAGCTCTGCTGTGAGGACAGGCTGAGAGAGTTGGGGCTCTGCAGCCTGGAGAAGAGAAGGCTTCTGGGAGACCTTGGAGTGGCCTTCCAGGATCTGAGGGGGGCTACAGGAGGGCTAAGGAGGACTATTGACAAGGTCTTGCAATGACAAGATGAGGAGGAATGGGTTTAAACTGGTAGCAGGGAGATTGAAACTGGATGTTAGGAGGAAGTTGTTTGCAGTGAGGGTGGTGAGACACTGGCACAGGTTACCCAGCGAGGTGGTGGAGCACAAAGTCACCCAATGTGCTCCACCATCTCTCTGGAGGTGTTCAAGACCAGGTTGGATGAGGCCTTGAGCAACCTGTTTTACTGGGAGGTGTCCCTGCCTATGGCAGGGAGTTGGAACTGGATGATCTTTGAGGTCCCTTCCAACCCAAATCATTCTATATGTTAATTAGGGATTAAGCAAGCTTCAGAGTGCTTTGATTCAGAGATAGGTGCACATGAAATTTTACTGCAAAGGCTCTTTCAAAAGATGTGATAAAAGCTTGAGGTTAAAAGTGGGATTCTTGATGGATTTTGTTGTTTGTGTTTTTTATGTTCTTAATCTCATTTGCTACAAAACAGAATAATAGACTGTGAAATGTAGAGGAGGGCAGTGAAGCTGAGGAAGTGCCTGGGGAATAAATCTTAGGGCAAGCAACTGATGGATCTGGAGATGGTTAGTTTGAAAAAGAGGAGTCAGAGGGCAAACCTCATTGCTGTCTACAGTTACCTGAAAGGACCTCGTGGAGAGGTTGGTGCTGGTATCTTCTCACAGGTAAATAGTGATAAAAAAAAAAAGAGGGAATGGCCTCAAGCTGCAGCAGAATAGGTTTAGACTGGACATTAGGAAAAAGTTTTTCCCAGCAAGAGTGGTCAGGCATTGGAATGTGCTGCCGAGGGAGGTGGTGGATTTACCAAGCTTGGCTGTGTTTAAAGGTTGTCTGGTTGTGGTGCTTGAGGATGTGGTTTAGGGTGAACCTTGTAGAGTAGGGTTACAGATTGGACTTTGTGATCCTGAAGGACTTTTCCAACCTAAATGTTCTGTGGTTCTGTAGCTGAAGTAAAACATTGCATTGCAATGTGGTTTGGATTACTTGCTTTCAAAACCTGAAGCATACAGCTGTGCTGGGATTACTTTATATACTCTTGCTTTTGACATCCTGGATTAGGAACTGCTTGATCTCTGTTTTATCTCCATTCAGAGTATGTTATAGGGAAGTATTTGTAGGCTCAAAGTTCTGATACTTAAAACAGAAAGGGAAAAAAAATAAAAAATTTGTATGGTGGTGTTTGTGGTGTTTTGTTTTTTCTTTGGTCAAACAAAACTGAAATCTAATAATGGAGGGATGATTTTATTTATGTTTATTAGAAAGTGTCCTGAGCATCCGTGGGTGTTATGGGCTGGCTTTTGGCTTTCAGCCATGAAGCTGATTGCTGCTGGTGGCCCCCTAAGAAAAGTCTGCTGCTGGGAGGCTGTAGTAGTGATTTGCCTCAGCAGGTGCCTGATCATGAAATTTTTCTCCTGCTTGCCTCCCCCTTTGTTTCCAAATGGACTTCCCAGACTGCAGAGGCATGAAACTGTGTAGAGGACATGTTTCTGGTTCAGGGGATTTGTAGCTTGCGAGTGTGCTGTGTCACATTAAAAAGCAGTGTGTGTGTCCCCTCTTTTGTTCTGTAGGTGTAATTCTTCCTTGATTATAGAAACTTGCCTTGTATTGTAAACAAAGAAGTAGTACAGATCCATCACATCAGTGATTTGGAGAATCTTAATCCTGCTTAGGTGTCAGCTTGATAGGTATCCAGTTGCAGAATTGTAGTGCTATACTCTTCTGTGCATGGATCTTGTTGCAGCGATTCCATTTGTTTGTATGTGTATGTTAAATAAAGATATGCTTTAAGACTAAGCTTTCTGTTCCTGCTAGAAATTAAGCATTGGGGGATTTGTTTGGCTTGGTTTGGTTTTTACTTTTGCCTATCAGTCTGAAACAAAGAATTTAGACTTGCTAGCCAGGACTGTTTGTCCAGTCATTCTTATATTGCACCAGGATCTTTCCCAAAGTGTGCACTGCCAAATTTTAATGCCAGTTTTTATAGGATGTAAACAGGCACATTCACCAGTTCTCCCAGAAATAATTCTCCTATCCTCACCTATACCTGGTGCTCATACATTACTCATTGCTATTGTAACTTCTTGGTCACTGGATGTTATTTGTTGTCTGTGGTCCTCCAGATGGCTGGTGTGATGTGTCTGGGCTGACATCTGTCCTTGCAGTGTGTGCCCTCGAGCTGCTTGTCTTAGCAGTTCTCAGCTCTCACTGCTCTTCCTTTTTGACAAGCAAAGTAACATCATGGAATAGTCTGGGTTGGAAGTGACATCAAAAGGTCATCCAGTCCAATCCCCTCTGCACTGAGCAGGGACATGCTCAACTAGAGCAGGTACCCACAGGCCTGCCCAGCCTCACCGTCAATATTTCCAGGGATGGGGCTACAGCCACCTCCCTGGGCAACGTGTTCCAGTGCTCCACTACCCTCATGGTGCAGAGCTTGTTCCTGACATCCAATATACATCTGCTCTGCTCTAGTTTGAAGCCATTGCCCTTGTCCTATCCCTGCAAGCCTTTGTGCAGTGTCTCTCTCCAGCCTTCTTGTAGCCCACTTCACCTACTGGCAGGTGGCTATTAGGTCTCCCCTGGGGCAGCTTGAAACCTTTTCCTCAGCTGCTGTCCCTTGCCACCAAGGAGCAGAGGCTGCCCCCTCCTTACTCCAGCTTCCCTTCAAGTAGTTGTAGAGAGCAATGAGGTCTCCTCTTAGTCTCCTCTTCTCCAGCCTGAACACCCCCAGCTCCCTCAGCTCCTCCTTGTAGCCCAGGTGCTCTAGGCCCTTCACCCTTCAGTAGATGTTATTTGGAAGCCTCATCGCTGCATCTAGATATGGAGATTACTGCTGTGACATTCCTCTGCGCATGCAGCTCTTCACAGTCTAGTCCAGTAATTCGTTTGTTCAGATGTGCCTGTGTCAGCCTCACCTATAAGGCAGATTCAGTTCCACACTTGCCAGCAAGTGTGGACATAACCAGGGGCTTGTCACACTCCTTGGGACCCATCCACTTTTTCATTCATCTCCAGGGTGTGGTTTCCAGCCATGTTTTAAGGGATTTTCAGCCTGGAGTTTTGCTGTAATGATTTGCAAGCAACACGTGGGAAACAGCTGTAAAATCACCTCCTCTCAGCAGGCAACAGTTTAAGAGTGAACTCTTGAAAGTCTAAGTGAGTCATTGTGGGTTTTTGTGTGTTGGCCACCAGAATCAGACAAAATGTCTGTGGGTTTGGTGGATTTCTGCTGTTGTGTTTGTTTGTTACTTACTTATTTAGTTTTGTTTTGTGTCTTCGTTGTCGAATTTATCAACTTATTTTGTTTCACACCTCTGTGAGTCTTGAGGCTCCCCTACCCCTGCATGAAAAGGGCTACCCTGCAGCCTACCTTTTGAAACCTTACTGCTGAATACTTGTGGATGGCTTTTTCTTCTTCTCACAGCTGCAACACGTGAGCGTCACACACGTTCATGTCTGCTCAGACGTTTTATTCACTTAAGGATTCCAGTCACAAAACACAGTGATCCATCTGACCTTTAACTTTTAGTGCCCTTATGTTCCTTTCCCTTTTCCAAGCTTGCTGGCAAATGTCAACATACTGTAACATATCTTTTTAGGGATCTGTTTATGGCACGTTCCACCCCTTAGCCAAAGGTTTGAGGAACTTCCCTATAAATAGCTGCGTTGGTCATAGCTTTCCATATGCTATGTGGGATTCCCTGATGTGTGTTTTAGAGTAGCAAGGTCTTATAGCTCAGAATTTGAGAATGGAAATTTTGGAGGAATTTTGGCTTTGCTGTTGAGGCCTTTTGTAGAAACCTGCAATATACTAAGTAGTAATTCTTACCAATTGGGGTAGTCAGGGTTTTCTGGAGAGGAGAAGGCTCCAAGGAGACTTTATTGTGGCCTTCCAGTATCTGAAGGGGGCTATAAGAAAGCTGGGGAGGGACTTTTTAGGGTGTCAGGTAATGATAAGACTGGAGGGAATGGAGCAAAACTAGAAAGGGGCAGATTCGTATTAGGAAGAAATTGTTCAGCATGAGGGTGGTGAGAGACTGAAACAGGTTGCCCAGGTTGCAAAGGGTTTTCCTGTGAGACATGTTTTATTCAAGGCACTTGAGCTGCTCTTAGACACTGACATGGATCAAAGTGGTGCACTGCTCAAAAGGCCTTTCTTGTTTAGGTCTGAATATGCTGGGGGTTGCTGGGCACTGTAAGCCTACTGAGAGAAAGGGAAAACAAAGTCCTGAAATTGATTGGTCTATGTGATGTTGAGCTTTTGCCTTTCCAGTAGTTTCAGCTTCATTCCTAATGAAGTCTTCCCCAGGTGTCACCAATCAGTGATAAATATAAACTTTGAAGTAATTGCTTAGAAAGAAAATCTAGAATGGAAAATGATTGTTTACAGCCTTCCTCTCTCTTCTTGTGAGGAAAAAAAAATCATGCATAAAGAGAGAAAAGGCTGGAACTTGGTGTCTAGAAAACTGTGTACCTATCTCTGCTTGTGTCATAGAATGGTAAGGTTGGAAGGCACCTCAAGGATCATCCAGTTCCAACTCCCTGCCATAGGCAGGGACACCTCCCACTAATACAGGTGACTCAAGGCCTCGTCCAGCCTGGCCTTGAACACCTCCAGGCAGGGAGCAGCCACAACCTCCCTGGGCAACCTGCACCAGTGTCTCACCACCCTCACTGCAAAGAACTTCCTCCTAACATTCAGTTTCAATCTCCTCTCTGCCAGTTCAAACCCATTGCCCCTTGTCCTGTCGTTACAGGACCTTGTAAATAGTCCCTGCCCAGCCTTCCTGTAGCCCCCTTCAGATACTGGAAGGCTACTATAAGGTGTCTCTTTGTGAATGTGCACAGCTTTTCAGCCAGCGAAGTGGGGTTTAGTGTTTCATGGTGGGTTTTTTTGTGTTTTGTTGGTTTTGTTTTTTTAAATAGGCAACGCTCTGCAATATTCTTCCTGCCATTCAAGTAAAATATAGCAAGAAACTCTAAATATTGCTTGGCCAGAAAGAAAGATGGTACAGCAGCTTTCACAAGGATGTTCTCACAAAGGAGAAAAGACATTGTGGCAGTTTGGCTCTGCCTGGGGGCCAAGTGCTCACCAAAGCTGCTCTGTCACTCCTCTTCTTAAATGGAAAGAGGAGAGGGGAAAGTGTAATAAAAGGCAGAGCAATAGACCACACAGAAAACAAAAGCAGAGAGAGAGAGAGACAGCTGTTAGTCTCTGCTTCCCATCAGCAGGATGCTGGTTGGGCTAAGGAAGCAGGGGTCTCTATGCTTGGTTCCCTTGCAGGACAGATAGTGTGGATAAATCTCCCCAGATTTCTTTCTTTCACTTTGTTCTTCTATCTGAGCTGATGTCATATTGCACGGAATAGCCCTTTGGCCAGGCTGGTTAGCAGGCCTGTCTGTGTCCTCTCAGTGTACTCTTGAAGCAGGGAGACACTGGAAAAACCCAGCCTGGGTGCTCAGCTCAACAGCAGCCAAAACACTGCTGTATTGTCAACACTCAGCTACATCACTGCAAAGCACAGTGCTAGAAAGGTGCTTTGAGGAGAATTAACTCCAGCTCAGCCCAAACCCACTATAGACAAATCTCTAGATGTCTATGTATGCTCTTGTGAGACCCTGCCTGGAGTCCTGTGTGCAGTTCTGGAGCCCCCAGCACAGGAAGGACATGGAACTGTTTGAGACAGTCCAGAGGAGGCCACAGAGATGCTGAGAGGGCTGCAGCAGCTCTGCTGTGAGGACAGGCTGAGAGAGTTGGGGCTCTGCAGCCTGGAGAAGAGAAGGCTTCCAGGAGACCTTGGAGTGGCCTTCCAGGATCTGAAGGGGGCTCGAGGAAGGCTGGGGAGGGACTTTTAACAAGGTCTTGTAATGACAGGATGAGGAGGAATGTGATCAAAGATCACATTGGGTGATTCTGTGCTCCACCACCTCCCTGGAGGTGTTCAAGGGCAGGTTGGATGAAACCTTGAGCAACCTGTTCTAGCAGGTGTCCCTGCCTATGGTAGGGGGTTGGAACTGGCTGAGCTTTGAGGTCCCTTCCAACCTAAACCATTCTATGATTCCATATATAATACATGTGTGTGTTTCTTTGTATGAAACAACACTGTGAATAAAGCAGTGTAGTGCCATGTTCAGAGAATATAAGCACAAAGCAGCCAAGTTTCTCACCTGCCACTCTCCTGATATTTCAGCTGAACGACGGCGGCAAAGCAGCCCAAGCAAAGGTGGGGATAGGCGATGTGGTTCTCACCATTGACGGGATAAGCACGGATGGGATGACTCATCTAGAAGCGCAAAACAAGATCAAGGCATGTACAGGCAATCTGAACATGACTCTGCAAAGGTAAGAAATCTTTTTCTTCCTGCCTTTTTTTCTCCCTTTTTTTTTTTAACAGAATTAATCACTGCTGTAACAGTTGCTTGGAGCACAAAAGCGTGGAAGTGATTTGGTGAAGTGTGTGAAGTTAAGTGGCCGGAATTGAAAGGTGTGCTGGTGTAACCTGAAAAGCATCTTGATTTATAACATTTAAGAAAACTTAACTATGTGAGTCAACAAAGATGCTTTCAGAAAGTTGCTTCTGTCACCCGTTGCACAGCAAATGAAGTCTACTTCCTCCTTTCTTTGCATTTCAGTTTTGCTAAATGTGTTTAACTGAAAGCGGGTCTTAGGCAGGCTCTTATCTCCCCCTCCTCATCTGACAGGGACACATCTTTTTTTGGGTCAAGCCCTCCATCACCATGTTTCTTGACAAACACAATGATGTTTTTCAACAGTTTGCCCCCGAGTTTTGGGGATAAAAGTACTTGTTGTAGTTTGTGGCTCTTAATGGCAGTCAGCCTCAGTTAAGGGACTTCAGAGGCTAGAGAGGCCTAGAAGGTGCACAGGAAAGTGTATTTCATTCTTGCAAGTCCTGCATCCCTATAAAACTGGCAGCAGTCATTTTATAATCCTTTTCCCTCCCTCTCTGTCCAGGAGGATGCACAGGCTGTTATCTCTTGCAGGGTAGTAAGGCTTGGTTTGGCTTTGGCAGTGTTGCCATTTGGGACTGGGAACTACCAAGCTGAATTTTAGCTGTGTCAGAGGTTTGGTATGGGGGGTAGAGTGGCACGGGCTGGGGAACATTGGAGGCCTCGGTTTGTTTGCCTGGTTTAGAGGTAGGTATGTGTGAAGCTTTGGCATGAGGAGGTTCTTGGAGAGCTATGGCCAAGGGGGACACAAGTTTTGTGTATTTTATATGCTTTGTGCTGTTGCATGTGATTATGAGTAGTAGTTTCATTTTAAACTTCCCAATTCTACCCAATCCTCTGTATGAAGCTTTTTACCTCTTTTGGAAGAGTTAAAATAGCATCTGTCTCACTCAAAATGAAGACAATACTGCACCTCAGAGTCAGGGAGAGATCTTTCCTGAAGCGATACTACTGTTGCAGAGTAGCAGCCTCCCTTTGCTAATTGCAGTGTCTGCTGTAGAATCACACAGAGAAAGCATCCAGTTAGAAAAGACCTCCAAGCTCATCCAGTCCAGCCCTTGACCCAGCACTGCAGGCTCAACACTAAGCCATGTCTCTAAGCACCAGCTCCACAGGCTGCTTAAACACTTCCAGGGATGGGGGCTCCAGCACTGCCCTGGGCAGAACATTCCAGTGGTTGAGTACCCTCTCTGGCAAGAAATATTGCCTAGCATCCAGCCTGAACCTGCCTTGGGGCAACTTGGAACCATTTCCTCTGCTCCTATCTCTTGTCACCAAGGAGCAGAGGCTGCGCCCTCCTCACTCCAACCTCCCTGCAGGGAACTGTAGAGAGCAATGAGGTTTCCCCTCAGCCTTCTCTTCTCCAGCCTCAACACCCCCAGCTCCCTCAGCCCCTCCTCACAACCCAGCTACTCCAGGCCCTTCTCCAGCCTCATTCCCCTTCTCTGGTCAACTCCAGCCCCTCAATGTCCATTTTGTGGTGAGGGACCCAGAACTGAACAAAGCACTCAAGCTGTGGGCTCCCCAGTGCTGAGCACAGGGGGATGATCCCCTCCTGTCCCTGCTGCCCACCCTAGTTCTGATCCCAGCCAGGCTGCCATTGGCTTTCTTGGCCACCTGGGCACTGCTGGCTCTCATTTAATTGACTGCCAACCAGAACCCTCAGGGCCCTCTTTGAGTCACAGCTTTCTAACCACACATCCCCAAGTCTGTAGCTCCCAGTGGGGTTGTTGTGACCCAGGTGCAGGACCTGGCACTTGGCCTTGTTGAACTTCATCCAATGAGCCTTGGCCTATTGAGCTAACCTGTCCAAAGTCCTGCTGCAAAGCCTCCCTTCCCTCTAGCAGATGAAGACACCACCCAGCTTGGTGTCATCTGCAGATTTACTGAGGCTGCCTCAAAGCCTTCATCTGGAGCATTGATGGAGATACTAAAGAGGACAGGGCCCAGTACTGAGCTCTGGGGACACCACTGGTAGCTGGGCACCAGCCAGAAGTTAGAGCTTAGTCCAGTCTCATTCCTGAAATGTACAGGTTATTGAATCCCAGCATACCTTTGTTAGCTTGGGACTGTTTTGGGGAGGAGCTGGAAGATGGGAGCAGTATGTTCTTGTTTGGCTTATTAGAACTGAAACAGGAAGAGCAACAGCACAAGCAAGAAATGCCTGCAAGGTCCCAAAAGTCTCCCAGAACTAATCCTGGCTTTTTAAAGAATACTGCTGTTTTTTGTTTGATGATGTGTTTGAGAGTCTTTGTGGAGGATTGGTCTCTGAAGCCATCACATAATGAGAATCATCTGGGTTTTGTTGGCAAATTACAGAGCAGCAATTGCTAAGTTCCTTGATGGGCGTTGGTTTTGGCCCATAACTGTTTCTTTTCAGCATTTGCTACATTTTCTGGTCAGTTATCCTGCCCTTAATGAAAGAATCACCTCTCCCTTCAAGTTGATCAGTATAAGAATGTAAGATGGTGCGGCTGTAGGTCTGAGAGATGTCCAGCTCTCCAAGGTGGTGGTACTTGCCTCCAGCCCTAGGTGATGTGTGCTTGAATGGTCGTGTGAGTGCTCTTCTGTTCTAAAAGGCTGCAGTTCAGCCCTTCTTCCTGTGTCTTGTTTGTCCTATTCTGTACTCTGCTCTTTGGCTGTCCTTCATGGGGAATTCCTTTTGAGCCTCTGATGAGAGGAGTATCCTGTAGTGTAGTTCACACCTAGGACATCTTCTCAAGAGAAACTTGCAGAGGCAGGATTGAACGTTCCTTGATGAAATGGAAGTATTACAGCAGGTCATCGGAGGAGTCACGCATTAGCTGGTGCATCATTTGCTTTTCTGTCTCTAGCAAGGAGGCAGACAGGTTGTTTAGAAATGCACTTTCCAGGAGCCCACTTAATCATCTCAGCTGACAGCTGAGATTGTGGGGATTTGGCACAACTTTCTCCTGTTGCTATGAATTGATGGGCAGGGTTAATATCAGATACAGGAAAGAAGTAGCAGGTGTGTCTCTGTCAGGCAATAACTTGTCTGAGGCTGCTTCTTGCTGTGTGCAGGGATGAGTAGTTTGAAAGTGGAGTTAGTCATGAGTTAGCTCAGCTCCCTCCTGCTCTCGCCCTTCCTAGCCTGTGCAGCATCTGACTCACCAGTGTCAGCTACCTGACAGCTGAAGGCAGAGATAGGATCAGGCCAGCAGAGATCAAAGGAACAGCCTCTGTCTGAGCATCCAGGGGTGGGACAGATGTCCTCTCTTGTGGCTCTACTGGTCTGTGTTATCCTGGTCTCAACTGTTTCGGATTCTACCCAGATCCCATGAATCCCAAGCTGCAGACAGTGCTCTCTTAGCTCTGCTCCTGAAACCTCCTTTGCTCTGATTGCTGTTTAGCAGAAGATTTGCTTTGTTTGTTTATGTGCTCTTTACAGTCTGAAAGAAAGTGCCTCTTGGGAGTCAGACTGGCTCATGCTAACCGCAGGTGCTACCTGGCCATGGGAAGGACAGTTTGGAGAGTACAAACAGGGTGGCAAGATATGCTTCACTTAAAACTCAAGGGACTTCCCTGATAATATTCTTAAATTCCTGCCTATTCACCCAAAATAAAACCAAGCTAAATAAAAGATTTTGAGCTCTTATCCTTTGCACACGAGGCTGAAGAGATGCTGTGGATGCGAAGCAACACTGGTGTTATAGGTAGGAATATCTATGACATATCTCACTTTGGTTTCACTGCCTTTAATTATCTTTAGGGAACCTCAGACTTCTGAGCTTCCACACAGACTACTGACAGTTCGAACTGTGATGCCAGAATGTTGAAAGTGGTCTTGAAGTCTTGTTGTTCTATACTGCCATAAGTTGCTGCTGCCTTTAAAGGAACACAGTGACCAGTTGGCTAGTGGTGTTACTTTGTCCAAGAAAGTTGGAGGAGCGTTATGGCCTGAGCTAATGGGTTTTGCACTGTGAGCATGTCCATGTGGTTTTTTCTGGAAGATGGGACAGAAGGCTTGGCTCCAGGGCAATCTTGAGAAGGACTTGGGGGTATGAGCTGATGAATGCCTGAGGAGCAAAGAACTCAAGTCTTTTAAAACCTGGTCTACATCAAGGTGCTTCACTTCCCTGCCTTCAAAATGGGTACAAAACTCAGGCATTCTGGTGGTGGAGTCACTGTTCCTGGAAGTATTTAAAAGGAGGCTGGATGAAGCACTTGTCGCCATGGTTTAGTTAATTAGAAGGTGCTGGGCGATAGAATCATAGAATGGTAAGGTTGGAAGGGACCTCAAGGATCATCTCGTTCCACCCCCCTGCCATAGGCAGGGACCCCTCCCACTAGTACAGGTGACTCAAGGCCTCCTCCAACCTGGCCTTGAACCCCTCCAGGCAGGGAGCAGCCACAACCTCCCTGGGCAACCTGTGCCAGTGTCTCACCACCCTCACTGCAAACAACTTCCTCCTAACATTCAGTTTAAACCCATTGCTCCTTGTCCTGTCATTACAAGACCTTGTCAATAGTCCCTTCCCAGCCTTCCTGTAGGCCCCCTTCAGATACTGGAAGGCTACTCTAAGGTCTCCTGGAAGCCTTCTCTTCTCCAGACTGCAGAGCCCAAACTCTCNAATCCCCTCCCTTGCCCTGCTGCCCACACTGCTCTCGCTGCAGCCCAGCACACAGTTGCTGTCTGGGCTGCACTCACACTGCAGCCTCATGTTGAGCTTTTCATCACCCCAGACCTCCAGGGCTTTTTCCTCAGGGCTGCTCTCAGTCATTCCTCACCCATCCTGTATTTGTGCTTGGGATTGTGCCTACCCAGGTGTAGGACCTTACACTTGACCTTGTTGAATTTCATGAGGTAGACCTGAGCCCACCTCTGCAGCCTGTCCAGGTCCCTCTGGATGGATCCCTGCCCTCTAGCGAGTTGACTGTGCCACACAGCTTGGTGTCATCTGCAAACATGCTGAGGGTGCACTCGATTCCTCTGTCCATGACAGATTGGACTCGATGATCTCAAAGGTCTTTTCCAACCTGGTTAATTCTCTGCAGATGCTTTTTCAAAACAGACATTCCTCACACAGCAAAGCACTCTTCCCCCTGTGCACTTCCAAAGCAGACTGGGACTCCCAGCACAGTAGATGGTAATATCATCATATCATTTTTTAATAAAAGCAAGAGTAGGAACAATAAAAATAGTAAGTTAAAGTCATATAGAACTAGTCTTGTGACAGAAAACTCTTTCAGGATTGGATCACTTGAAAAACAGCCTAGGAAAACAGAAATCAAATGATCCGTAACATCTTTTTCCCCTATTACCACCTCTGAAATCATGAGAATTTCATCTGTTAAGTTAGAAGTCTAGACTTCATGCTTCCTGAGAGAAAAAAAAAAACAGAAAGAGCAGGAAAGAGAGGAAGGTACAGATCCAGGCACGCAGTGTCATGGTTTGTAACACTTGAGAGTTTTCCAACCCCAGAACCCAGCCTTAAGGCTCATCTGAATTTGGGGAGTTTTATCAGCAAGAACCTCAAAAATACTCAGTAGGTATTTCCTGTTGTCGTAGGTTAGGTTTTAATCTGCTGCTATTCATCCCAATTTTTTTAGTGTGTGTGTTACTTTCCCTCACTTCCGTGCTCACAGGATGTTAGGGGGTTG
>VWYK01046380.1:0-20705 GCA_013399775.1 Semnornis frantzii | reverse complement strand
GTGAAAGACTTTTGCTAGACCCCGCAATGATGCTCCTGCATAGGCTGTAACCAGGGGAGAGTTTAGACAGCTCCTTGTTAGTTCTAAGTGGAGAGATATTAACTTCCACCAAATAATTGCCCTGTCATGATGGTTTCAGAGCTCCTTCAGTCGTCACTCACCTTTGTGTGCTTTGAGGCTTCACTGAGTGCTGCCCTTTACTGCTTAGCGCTGTGAAAGACCCCACAATGATGCTCCTGTATAAGTTGTAACCAGGGGAGGGTTTAGACAGCTCCTTGTTAGTTCTAAGTGGAGAGATATTAACTTCCACCAAATAATTGCCCTGTCATGATGGTTTCAGAGCTCCTTCAGTCGTCACTCACCTCTGTTGGATTGGATGATCTTTCAAAGTCCCTTCCAGCCCCTGACATTCTGTGACTGTGTGAACTATTCTATGAACCATCACATATTGATACTTCTGAAAAATTTTAACAGAAACAATGCATTAGGAAACAATCACTTTTGTAAGAAAACAAGCACCATACAGAAGACACCAGGCCCTACTTAAAAAATGCTAGTGTTACTTTATCAAGTTACAGATTGAATAACTAACTAACTAAATAAATAGATAAAAGATGCTGATATATTTGTATATTGGTTTGAGGCTAATTGGAATATTTTACTGAGAGAAGAGAAAAAACAACAGTAACCTATCTCACTCGTGCTGAGAAATGCAACTAATGTAGCTCAGACACCCACTTCTCACAGAGTTCTCAGTTTTGGTTCTGCTCCTTCACTCTGGCAGGCTGTGGTTGCTTTCTGCCTTAATTCTAATCCAACCTAACCCTTTATTTCCTCTCACTTCCTTGACATCTCACCTCAGATCTCTCCAGATTTATCACATGAGATAGAGGGGGATTGATCCGGTTATTGCAGAAGGGAGGAAAAGAAGGGGGAAGAGGAGGTTTGGGTTGGGAGCCTCCTAGCAATCTGATTGTTTTGCAGGCACTTAGAGCCTGTTCCTGGTCGTGGAGTTCCGCACAGCTCAGGATGCAACACAGCAGCACCATGAATACAACAGTAGAGAGCAGAAGCAATGGCAGAGAGCAGGTTGTGCTGCCTGCTCACCCTTTTTTATCCATACAGCCTGAGATTAATGGGCCTTTGAATATAGATTAGCCAATCAGGATGGCACTTTGCCAAGCCTGACCCTATTAGGTGAAGCCATAGGCTTGCTTTACCCAAATTTGGGCAGAACACAGGCCCTGCACAAGGCAATCCTGTGTACCTTGTTTACCACAGGATACAAAACAAGTCTGGGCAGGCCACAGTCCTCAGACTCAGTGGCTCCAGGTTCTTTGTCCTCTTTCCCAAGGTTGCTTCTCCCTATAGCAGAAGAGGGAAGAGCAGAAAAACATGCCTGGGTAAGCCAGGACATGTATAAGCCTATTTCAACCTGCTTAGGCCTACCACAACACCAATGCAGAATTCAAGTCAGGCTTGCTGTGGACTCCTGACTTCCTAAGGGTTAGCAAAACTAATGGCACAGCTGGGCAATAAAAGCTTAGGGGTATTTCCCCTTTCCTGAGAACCAGTTCCACTAGTACTCAAGAACCTCAGTCAGGGTTGAAGATCAAACTGTGGAAGCATGTCTCTGAGCTTGATTGTACAGTTCTGGAGCTCCCAGCACAGGAAGGACATGGAAGTGTTGGAGCAGGTCCAGAGGAGGCCACAAAGATGCTGAGAGGGCTGCAGCAGCTCTGCTGTGAGGACAGGCTGAGAGAGTTGGGGCTCTGCAGCCTGCAGAAGAGAAGGCTTCCAGGAGACCTTAGAGTAGCCTTGCAGGATCTGAAGGGAGCTCCAGGAAGGCTGGGGAGGGACTATTGACAAGGTCTGGGAATGGCAGGACAAGGGGAATGGGTTTGAAGTGTCAGAGGGGAGATTGAAAGTGGATGTTAGGAGGAAGTTGTTTGCAGTGAGGGTGGTGAGACACTGGCACAGGTTGCCCAGGGAGGTTGTGGCTGCTCCCTCCCTGGAGGTGTTCAAGGCCAGGTTGGAGGAGGCCTTGAGTGAGCTGTGCTAGTGGGAGGTGTCCCTGCCTATGGCAGGGGGTTGGAACTGGATGATCCTTGAGGTCCTTTCCAACCTTACCATTCTATGATTCTGTGATTGCCATCCTCTGCAGAATCAGGACATCAGGAAAGGAAGCTTACTTTTACCAACAGGTGTTCTCATTACACCTTCCAACTTCAGCATGGTTAACACTTGCCCAGTGGAGCTAAGCCCTCTAGTGGGTGATCAGTACATAGCCATTTAGCACAGAACCTTCAGCCACCCAGGCAGACATCGGCCTGATTCCATGAAGATTTCTCACTTGGAAAGCAAGTCTGTGGGCATGACATCACTCTACAGAATTAATGAGGCATTTTTATAGGATCAGAGTTCAGCTCAAGCATTTTTATTATGCTCAGAGCCTTTTTGGTTGGAGAAATGACAAGCAGATATCATCTCTGGATACGTTGGTAGCAATGGGAGCTTTGTTTTCAGCCTTCCCATAAAAGAGCAGCAAGAAGAAAAGTCCCAAATGATTACAAGCTTCTGTGGGCAGAAATACTGATACACAGGTTCCCCCTTAACTGCAAAATCCACCCCTGAAGTTGTATATTGCATCTCCCCCTGCCTCAATGAGTTTCCCACCACAATAACTTTGAATCTCCTCTTTTCCTCTTCAGTGGGCTGCTCTAAGAGCTAGGCAAGGGTCAGTTTTGGACAACTCACAGTATAGTGTATGTGTCAACTGGCAGGCCTGTACACAGTGCCTAAGCAATGAGCCATTGCTTTTTATTCACCACACAAGCCAAGCAACTGAAAGGCTTGTTTTTCCACAGCTGAAGCTAATTACCATCTAGCAAAATGCCAGTTTTCACAAAATCCAGAGGAATTCAAGTGATCACACTTGAAGTTAGTTCTGCCTGTCAGGTTTTTTTTCTTAGAAAGCCAGGCTAGATTAGAACGCCACAGTTTTCAGCAGTTCAAGTGCTAGAATAATCTGTGAGCAACTCTACTACAAGGTAGAAACTCTGAGGAACTTACTGGATAAGAAATGTGTCAGATCTGAGGGTGCAGAAAGGAGGTACTGAGGAAAGCAAACCATGCATCTTGCCAAAGAGAGAGGAACTGCCTGAAATAGACTATCTCCTTTGCTTAAGGCAAGGCAACAAATCCTGGTGTGTGAACATGATAAAATATACAGTCTCCTCTGCTCTGATAGGAGTGAGGGGTTTAAACCTGTAGTGAAGGACTTTGTGGCAGACCTTGACAGTTAAACTGGGAGATGCAGAGAGAATTCCTTTTCAGAAGGAATTTGTTCAAGCTAAACTTTTGAGTAACTACACTTGAGTGAATATGCCTTAAATGCCTTTCAACAGAAAAAACAGACACCATAACTGACTAGACTGAACTAGAGCAAACAGGCAGAACTGTACTACTCTTGCCAATTCCCCAGCTCACAAAGATGGCCTAAATTTGTGTTCACTTACCATTAAACAAGTGTGAGAAGAAATACCACATTAATAGCCTACCAAAAACCTAAGGCATCAAGGTGCTCCTGCAATAATTTCAGCATTGGTGAGATACAGAAACACCAGGCTTAGAGAGCAAGACAGCAGAAGCTCAGCTCTGAGTCTCAATTTCTCTTCCAGTTCCTCTCCAACTTGGTTTTCAAACAGGAAATAACAGCCCAGAGCTTTGCCCAAGCCTTTAGGGTCAGCTCATGTTCAAGACCTCACTTGATTACTTGCAACTCTTCCAAAGGTCAGAATTAGCCTTTCCAACAGCCTTTTGATAGCACAACTCATGTCTTATTTGGAACTTTACTCTTTTTGTCCCTTAGAGATCACTTCCAGAATGAAGGTCTTCAGTTTCAGTAGACCACAAAAAAAAAAAAAAACAAAAACAAAACAGGAGTATCTCCCAGAAGTTTTGTATTTCATACACACACACCAGCTACCTCTTTGAAAACCAGCTCCAGGTTTGTCCCATTTACTTTCTTAAAGCCTCCAAACAGCCTCATCTAGCTCATGGCATAAGCAACTGTCTGGCTTTGACAGGGACTTATATTAAATCATTTAACAGTTCTCTAGGGAGTACCTCCCTCTGTGCTTGTTTTTAGTGAACATATGGTTGAACGATGAATAATTTAGATCCTAGCTTATTTGTAACAGAAAATCTTTTTTGTTTTACATCCATTGAGCACTATTTCTGAAACACAATATATGGGGTTTGATATTAAAGAGCAAACAAACCTTCTTATGTTCTGAGATACTAATCCAGCAAACTCTGCCTCTGTATTATTTGGTAAAGCAAGAGTTCAATAAACCTCTCTCTTTCTCCCACATTTATTTGGGTTTTGACAGTGTAAACTTTGTAACTTCAGAACAGCTGCCTCAATAGCTGCTTTAGCTGCTCACCTCAAGAAGGTGAACTCCTTACCACTATACAAGCACCAACAAAAGCAGTACCAGCAAATGGACACTACTCATGGCCATGTAATATCCTGCAGGTGTTTGTAATTTGACTGTGTGGTGTTTCAGGTGCACACACACATTAAAACAAAGTCCTTTGCAAGAATAAAGACAGCCAGTGCTGAAGTAGAACACTAGGGCAGCACACTAAAGCAAGTCACAAACACACAATACAGAAGTTACCAGCCACGAGTCAGATCTGCACTGGGACATATCATGCACGAAGTCTGCAACAAGGGCTCAAGTAGACATCTTAACACAGGTAGAATACAGGATACTCACACTGGTTCCTAACACCATGAAGTGACCATGCAGATACTGGGAAGGGACATTTATTTACTTAAGTTTACCAGAAAGGCAAAGATGGAAGTCTGTGTTAATCAACTGCTACACTGTTGCATGTACCCGCCAAAAATTATGAGGTACTTTTGGGTTTAGATCACAAAATGGGCTGAGTTGGACCTCCAAAGGCCATCTAGTCAATCCCTCCCACAATCAGCAGGGACATCTTCCACCATAGTGATCAGGTAGCCCAGAGCCCTGTCCAACCTCACTATCTCCAGGGAATAGGCCTCAACCACCTCCCTGGGTAACCTGTCCCAGTGTTCCACCACCTTCATAGGACAGAACCTGTTCCTAACATCCAATCTCAATCTGCTCTGCTCTACTTTGAGGCCACTGCCCTCATCCTGTCCCTGCAGGCCTTTACAAAGTCTCTCTGCCGCCTTCTTGTAGTCCCCTTCAGGTACTGGCAGGCTGCTTTTATGTCTCCCCAGAGCCTCCTCCTCTCCAGGCTGAACATCCCCAGCTCCCTCAGCCTGTCCTCATAGCAGAGCTGTTCCAACCCCCTGATCATTTTCATGGCCGTCCTCTGAACCTGCTCCATCAGTTCCATGTCTTTCCTGTATTGAGGGCTCCAGAGCTGGACACAGTACTCCAGGCGAGGTCTAACCAGAGCAAAATGGCAGAATTCCCTCTGGATCTACTGGCAATACTGCTTTTGATGCAGCTCAGGATGCAACTGATCACAATCATCACAACACATTCAACAGGAAAAAATTTTACTTTACTCCCAAGAGTCTCATCTATCTAGACTTACTAAGACTGGATAGAGCAGACAACATGCCTCCAATCTGACTTTAGTACAATCATAGAATGGTAAGGTTGGAAGGGACCTCAAGGATCATCCAGTTCCAACTCCCTGCCATAGGGACACCTCCCACTAGCACAGCTCACTCAAGGCCTCCTCCAACCTGGCCCTGAACACCTCCAGGGAGAGAGCAGCCACAACCTCCCTGGGCAACCTGTGCCAGTGTCTCACCACCCTCACTGTAAAGAACTTCCTGCTAACATTCATTCTAAATCTCCCCTTTTCCAGTTTAAACACATCTGTTTCAACAATCTGTGTGCTTATTTTAACACAAAGTGGAAAAAAAAAAATCTATTTGGGTACGCAGTAAAAAAGTCATTTAGAAAGAAGAAATTTACCAAATTCTCTTTATGTTTATTGACTTTCACATGACTGTGGAACAATTTTAACGGTAAGACTTCTGGTAGCGTGCACGAGCACCAGGTCCTCCAAATTTCTTGGACTCACAACGGCGAGGATCAGCAACCAGTAGAGTCCTATCATACTGGATTAAAATATCCTTGATCTCCTTTTTGGAAGCTTCATCAACATCTGTTTTAAAACAAACAAAAAAACCCAGAAAACCTTTTAGGTTAGAAAGTTTCAGGGGGAATAAATCTATTTGCCATATATTTGCACTTAAGGCTAACACAGCAATCAAAGCAACTTACATTTTTGATAGTAAGCCACCAAGGCTTTGGAAATTGCTTGACGGATAGCTGTTGAAAGAAAAACAGATAATCAATCAGTAAGGATTGCAGAGGTACTTAAAACTGAAGCACAAGGTTATTTGAGAGACATGCTGCCTTGTTTTCTACCAAATAGTCCTTTCCCTCCCTATCTCCTTCCAAAACACTCATTGTGACCTGTACTTCAGTAAATCTGAAGAAAACTGTACCAAGAAACAACCCTCAGTTCATGTGTTAACAGCTGCTACCTAAACAAGGAATTGTACAAGGGCTGTCCTGATTGCCTTTTCTTCCAAGTATTAACATAGGTTGACCTTTGACCTGCACGGTGTTTATTTCCATTTCTCTATACTTTTCAACAAGGATAAAACTGATCAGAACATTCAGTGGCTAAGGTGGCAACACGATGGCATGAGCGGTAAAACAAGCCTGTAACATAGTAACACCATAATCAGAACTCAAACCAGGAATATGGGAGTCACTGTCAAGATGCTGTTAGCCTGTCATCTGTCAGAATATCAAGGCCTGGATTTCAATGAAAATCTGACTTTTCTGAAGAAAGAATGCAGCAAACTTTATGACTAAAACAGGTCACTATGCAGCTTCTGCTCCAACCTATACCCAAACTGGAACAGCAGAGTAAATCTATCATTTGCAAAGAGCAATTCTGTGTCAACCACAAATGCTAATGATCTCGAGCATCTCAGCAAGGGGAAAAATCTGCCTAGCTTTATTGATCAGCTGAAGGATGCTTCTGAACAAGCTGGAAATCTAAAACTAGTTATCACTTCCAAATCCCCTTTTCCTCCTATTCCTCCTAAACATCTTTGTGCTTAGCTGCACTGGAACTGTCCTGTCACACTGCAAGACACAAAGACCATCTCCTCAAAACCTCGTCAGTTGCACCTAATCCATGTTACGGCTTTGCACAAAAGCCCTCAGGATAAGTTACACTTCTGCAAGGCAAAAAAACCCCAGAACGTCAAAATGCACAAGATACTGTTCTGAAGTCAAGCTCTTCAGTACATGGACAGACCTGTTCTAGCCCACACTCTGAAATCTCACACAAAATCTTACCATAGATTTGTGCCACGTGGCCACCACCCTTTACACGCACTCTGATGTCAACGCCAGCAAACCGTTCCTTCCCCAGGAGGAGGACAGGCTCAAGCAGCTGGGAAACAAAACAGCAAGAAAATTAATTTGTGATCAAGAACAAGGGAAAGAGCTCATGACAGGTTTGCCACATGTGAATTACCATGTTCTGACAAGATGAAAGCCTTGATTTTACAAGTGCACACCCAAATATACCTCTTGCATCTTGCACCGCTTGACATCTACTAAGTGCCATTTTAAAACAAGCTTAGTGAAATCTTGAATTATATTTAAGTTTCAAAAAGCATATGGGAAAACAAAACACATGGGAATAGTTTAAATATGTCATTAGCTCCATGAAGATTAGAAAAATAAATTATGCTTTGTCAGTGCCATGGACAGAGGAATTAGTTCACCCTCAGCAAGTGTGCAGATGGCACCAAGCTGTGTGGCACAGTCAACTTGCTAGAGGGCAGGGATCCATCCAGAGGGACCTGGACAGGTTGCAGAGCTGTGCCCAGGCCAACCTCAGGACATTCAACAAGGCCAAGTGTAAGGTCCTGCACCTGGGTAGGCACAATCCCAAGCGCAACTGCAGGCTGGGTGGGGAATGGCTGAGAGCAGCCCTGAGGAACAGGCCCTGGGGGTGCGGGGTGATGAAAAGATCAACCTGAGGCTGCAGTGAGTGCAGCCCAGACAGCAACTGTGTGCTGGGCTGCAGCAAGAGCAGTGTGGGCAGCAGGGCAAGGGAGGGGATTCTGCCCTTTTACTCTGCTCTCCTCAGAGCCCACTCTGGAGTCCTGTGTGCAGTTCTGGAGCCCCCAGCACAGGAAGGACATGGAAGTGTTGGAGCGGGTCCAGAGGAGGCCACCAAGATGCTGAGAGGGCTGCAGCAGCTCTGCTGTGAGGACAGGCTGAGAGAGTTGGGGCTCTGCAGCCTGGAGAAGAGAAGGCTTCCAGGAGACCTTAGAGTAGCCTTGCAGGATCTGAAGGGGGCTCCAGGAAGGCTGGGGAGGGACTATGGACAAGGTCTGGGAATAACAGGACAAAGGGCAATGGCTTTATACTGGCAGATTTAGACTGGATGTTAGGAGGAAGTTGTTTGGAGTGAGGGTGGTGAGACACTGGCACAGGTTGCCCAGGGAGGTTGTGGCTGCTCCCTCCCTGGAGGTGTTCAAGGGCAGGCTGGAGAAGGCCTTGAGTGAGCTGTGGGAGGTGTCCCTGCCTATGGCAGGGAGTTGGAACTAGATGATCCTTGAGGTCTCTTCCAACCTTACCATTCTATGATTATCAGAATTTAAGAGTAATTTGTGGGTAGTTCCCTCCACTATTTATCTAGTCAGCTTCCTATTCTCTCAGCAGTGTTCAAACTCCTTTGTCAAATCCAAACAATCTTTCACAGAAGAGCATTTAAAATTGCTCATTTCAATTAAAAAAGGAGGTGAAGTGCTGAACATACTTCACATATTTACATGAACATACATGAACCCAGCTAAGCAAGAGGCCCACTCTTGCCAACAAGACAATCATAGAGCAGTTTATGAATTTTCATAGCAAAGTCTATATTTCATGCAATCATGAAACACACAACCAAAACCTTAGTATTGTCAAAAAGGTCAGCAACTTTTCTTCATCTCAAAGTAATTATGCATATAATGGTATTTTAACCTCCAAGGTGAGAAAGCATGAAGGATGTTGAGTGGATGCTTACTTTATATTGCAGAGTTCTGGGCTCAATCATTTCCAGAGGTCTTCCATTCACTTTAATGAGGCCATTCCCTCTCTTGCAGTGGGCAACAGCAGTCGCAGTTTTCTAGAAACCCAAATGTGTGTTAGTGCAGCCCTCTGGTTTTGTACTACAGTGCAAATTTCTATTTAACAATCTAAAAATCTTTAGTTTATGCTTAACAACTCACACTGCGCAAAGCAGTACACTCTTTACAATCCAGACACCGATTCATAGTATTAAGGTTGCCCAGGGAGGTTGTGGTTGCTCCCTCCCTGGAGGTGTTCGAGGCCAGGTTGGGGGCTTTGAGTAAGCTCTACTAGTGGGAGGTGTCCCTGCCTATGGCAGGGGGTTGGAACTAGATGATCCTTGAAGTCCCTTCCAACCTTACCATTCTATGATTCTATGAGTCCAAGGTACCCTCTTAATAAAATTAGAGCAATAAATGCTATACAATTGTAAGAATAACTTTAAGGGAAAGACACCTTCTTCATTTTGCAAAAGGGTACTTTTGAGCCTCATTTCATTACAAGAAGCTGCAATTCGAGATCCCGACAATGCAAACTTTACGCTCCCACATCATACCACGGTTGTCGGACACCGGCAATGACGAGACAGGCCCCTGTAGCCTGGGGACGGCAGTCACAGCCGCTCCCAAGTTACCCCGAGGGCAGCGCTCGGGCCCACCTCCCTCAGAAGGTCTTTCCTCCCGGCCCCGCATGACCGGCGCGGAACCGTACACGTGGAGCTGCCGAACAGGCCTCGCCACGGCCGGCCTTCCCTCCTTCCACAGAGCCCTGGCGCGGAGCCGGCCTCGCAGCTCCTCAGCTGCAACCGAAGGGCCCCGAACGCTTAAGAGGAGGAGACGCGGCCCAGTCCGAGTGAGGAGTAAACGTGGTGAGCTGCGGCGTCTTGGACTCACCTTCCGCCCGAAGACCTGAACGCTCTGCAGGGGGCCCTTGGCCGGCATGACTCCTGCAAAAGACAGAGAGGGAGTGTCAGCAGTGCCCGAGGAAAAAGCGCAAAAGGAACAGCGAACACTGGAGCCCTCCAGACACTCACCCTCCCCTCAGCGGCGGTAACAGGAAAAGGACGAACGGGGTTTACTAGCCTCTTCTCAGGGGCAGCCGAGCCGTAAAGCGCAACGCCGTCTTCCGGCAGTGCGACAGAAGTGCGTCCATCCCTTCCCCAGCCTGCCGCGCTTTGCGGCAGCCGGGAGCTGCTATGGAGGGAGGTTGAACGCTTTTTGTTAACCGCTGTCCGTCTGCGTTCGGTGGGTGCCGGGGAGGCGAGAACTGGTCTGTCCCTG
Source organism: Semnornis frantzii (assembly GCA_013399775.1). Lineage (NCBI taxonomy): Eukaryota > Metazoa > Chordata > Aves > Piciformes > Ramphastidae > Semnornis > Semnornis frantzii. The sequence goes on along the minus strand of VWYK01046380.1, from coordinate 10,255 downwards.
TCCCTCCGGCTCCTGCAGTGGCTGCGTCTGCCGCATCCACGCTAGCAGAGGAGCGTATCCCCCGGACCTTGCGGTCGACCAGAGAGGCTGGATAGTCGCTGGGGAGCTTTAAGCGGTGTGCACGGGACCTTTCGTAAGGCTCTGCCTCCACCTCGGCACGGTGGTGTAGAGTCACCGCAACTTTTCTCGATCTCCGGTTTACTTTGTGTGTTAGGAGGTTTTTTGTAAACTTTTCATTGCACAGAATTTTTTTGGGTTTTTTTTTTTAATGTAAAGAGCTGGGGCCCCATTAAACTACGTGCACGCTAGGAAGGCGCTGTCCCCTTTTCGGAAGCCAGCTGGTGTCACCTTAATCTCTCACACTGGCTTAATGCTGCTGCTTTTGAACCTGCCCGTGCGGGACTTGCTGCGGCTCCGCAGGAAGAACGTGGCCGCTTGCCCCGCCGTGAGCGAGCTCCAGCGCCGCCCGGAGAAAGGCAGGTGCCGCAGACACTCATTAGGTGATGGGGAGGTTACCCTGCGAGAAGTACAGCCCTAGCGCCCCCCGGAGGAGGGCAGGTGCCCGCAGGCACTCGTTAGGTGAGAAGGACAGCCCCAGTGCCCCCCTGGAGGAGGGCAGGTGCCCGCAGGCACTCGTTAGGCTATGGTCGCGTTACCCTGTGAGAAGTGCAGGCTGTGCTCAGATGGATGAAGTCAGAATAGGGCAGAGGGAGATGACTACTCTGCCTGAGTTCTGAAATGGATGACAGCAGTTTGAAGGACTTCTTGAGAGGGATAGAGATGATTGACATCTGCGAGAGGCTTTTCCTTCAATTGCTTAAGAAAGATCTAATACTGATGCCATAGCATGCCACCTTCTGTATCCCAGTGACAAGCAGAACCCAGTTTAGCTTCTGCAATAAAGAGTTGTGCTGATTTAAGGCTAATTGGAATGTTTTAATGAAAAAAAAAATAGATTATAGGCTGTGAAAAGCAAACAGTGGTGAGATCTGCTTCACTCATAGGCTTGTTGAGACATATAAAAACACAGACACAAATATAGACGAGATAGAGAGTCTTGCTCTCTGGGAGCTTCTGTTGTCTTCTTTCTGCTGTGTAACCCAACTAATCACTCTGCTTCTAAGCCCCCTTGCTGATCCTCCAAACTCACCTTGCACGTAAGGCAGACCCTGGGGTAAGGCAGAGGGGTGGAAAGAAGGTGGAAGGGTGGTTGGGAGCCACTCCTGGGGAGCTCTGATTTCTGGGAGGGGAGTTGTGTTTCTGTATTGCCTTTAAGTTGTGTATTTCTGTAAATATTCCTGCCTATTGTGTATATATCTGCTTGTAAATTGTACTAAGCTGTAAATAGAGCTTCTAGCTGGCTGAGTCTAGTCTGGGTGATGTTTTTTCATAGTGTGATGGGGCAGGTAACTCCCAAACCATCACAAGAGTACAAAGCAATGCCATTTCTGAAAGGCTTGCAGTCACTTTTGGACCTACTTGAGATGAAGCATACAAAACAGGTTTTTTTAATTTTAAAGTTTGATAAATTTCTGGAGAAGAAGAAGCTCTAAACCCTGTGTTTTATTCTACTGTTGTACATGGCTGCACATTCAGGTAATTCTTTATACTCACTTAAATAGTCAGCAACAGTTATGTATAAGATCAAGTCAAGGAGTTCTTCAGTCGGGAGCATCCACAGAGCACCATCACTTTGAGTTTTTATCTCTGTTTTCCTTCTTCAATATCTGTCATAAAACATGAAATTTAAGCAGCTTTCAGACTGAAAATATTTTACTTCTAAGACTTGGTATGTAATATGCAAAGTTTTTCAAAGTGACAAAAGCAGAACCTGTTGATGGAGGAAGGCCACGCTCCTTAGATATTTTAAGCAATAAAGATTGAAATTACTGTGATTAATTAGAAAGTTGACTGCTCAAATGAAACAATCAGTTCCTTTGTCTTTGGACAGGATTTTAAATGCTGAACATTAGTCACCAGTCATGTGAGGATTTAAACAAGCACTTAGCTTTATGCAAGTTGAGTGATTAGTTCTATTGAAGTGAATAGCGCTGTGCAGAACATGTAAGATTTGGCACATCTCAAACCCCTAATTGTACAAAGCTCTAACATGTGACCTGAAAAGTGATTTTATTTTATTTAAGGCTGTTTCCTAAGGAACAGTGGTTATGTAATCACACAATCTATCATCCACTCTTTCCCTATCATCAAGTCAACAGCTTGTGGATCAGTTTTAGTTAGTTTTTCACAGAAGAATGGAAATCCCAAAACCTGTTTAGCTTGTACATATTTGGTGAATGTAGGTGCCTCTGTGTAAGAGAGATCTGTTACTTGGATATGAAAGCAGCCACCAGAGCTGAAATATCAGACACTGCAAAACCTTTAGGTAAAAGAGGAAAAGCATAATACCTAATTAACCCAGTTACACCAAAAGGTTCAGCTAAGACTCAAAGGTAAACCATTAGTAACTGAGTTTTATTGCATGTTCAGGGCACTTTTAAAGGAAAAGGAAGTAAAACTAAATCTGTTCCTTTTATGGGCATAATCTGAGCTCTGCTAATGAAGACCTGTGTTTTAATACCAAGTACACCATTAAATAGGGGGGTTTCAATGTCTGCTTCTTTAAAGCTTACATTTTGGGAGTCTGCTTTCTTAGGTCCTTCAAAATTCAGCCTCGTTTGGGTGAGCGTTCATCTGCATTGGAACTGAAAACACTGCTTCTAGAAGAGCCTGCATATAAAAAACAGGGATATTGACAGTGTTGCCTGGAAGATAAGGTTAAAGGCTTCACACTTCTTGTTACCTTTGCTTTCCAGCATTAAAATTAAAAGTATTAAAAGTTCTTTGCAGTGAGAGTGGTGAGACACTGGCACAGGTTGCCCAGGGAGGTTGTGGCCGCTCCCTCCCTGGAGGTATTCAAGGCGAGGTTGGAGGAGGCCTTGAGGGACCTGTACTAGTTGGAGGTGTCCCTGCCTATGGCAGGGGGGTGGAACTGGATGATCCTTGAGGTCCCTTCCAACCTTACCATTCTATGATTCTATGATTAAAATCACTATAGGAGCTAAAAGGCATTTAGAAACCACCTAGCACAGAAATTAGGCTGTAACGTAGAAAGAGAATTAGATCATAAATATCATCATATACAAAAGAAAGAAAAATAGCAGTACCAGAATGGGAAATAAAGATCCCTAGTTAGTTTTACAGAACATTAAAATGATAATGTATCTATATTAAATGATAATCTATCTATATTAAATGATAATGTATCTATATTAAAATGATACTGCATCTATGATTTTTAAAGGAGTATGTAAGTGAAAATCTTCAAGCCTCAGCTACAAACTCTTCACTTTCTTTGTTTGTAAAATAATTGCACCTGTGGAATGTCAGGCACTTGTTTTGCAGCTTTTTTTCTTCTTTCTTTTTATTTTTGACCTTGTTCTGCTCCAGTTTTACACAGTCTGCAAAACACTGAATAATCAGGTTTGAACCCATCCTGATGGGATGTTTTTATTATTTCCTTCCAGGAGGAGAAATATCTGGATTTCACTCAAGTCCAAGCCCTTGATTTCACAATGATTCTGTTTTGTGCTTACAGATGATCTCTTGTGTATCTTTGTGCCAACAAGTATCTTAAAGCCACTAAATCTTTTACATGGATGTTTAGTGAAGCTTTAAGGGATTGAGAGTCTCTCACTGCTTGACCTCTTCCACTGTAGCTGCTTTGACATCATCACAGGCTGTGGTGTAATGCTACTGTGACCTGCTTTCCTCTCAGAGATCAGACATGTGCTCTGCTGCTCTCACTTTGCTGGAAACAGCTGGGGTATGGCAGCAGGGTACAGTGCTGCCACAGAGAATATCTCTGCCAGTGGCTCCCAATTACTTCCACACTTTGCGAGAGAAGCACGAATGTTGTGTAGGTAACACAGAGAAGAGGGCAGGAAGAGAATGGCAGGAGATGGGCAAAGATGGACTGAGGAGAATAAGAGCAGCACTGCATCTGTTTATTAGGAAATCTGCTGTTGCAAACCATGTGGAAAACTGCAGCACAAAAGCTGTGTATCAGTCCACCACCCACCAATACTGTCAGGCTGATGTATTGCACCCAGTGATTTTAACTGTATGCTTGTTACTTGAATGCAAACATATTTTATTTGACATAGAATCATAGAATAGTAAGGTTGGAAGGGACCTCAAGGATCAGCCAGTTCCAACCCCTGCCATAGGCAGGGACACCTCCCACTAGTACAGGTCACTCAAGGCCTCCTCCAACCTGGCCTTCAACACCTCCAGNACACCTACACAGAAATCTGCTGGGGGGGGGAAAGGCTGGTTTGTGTGCTGTAGTGGTGTTTTTTGTTTGGGTTTTTTGGTTGATTTTTCTGGGATATTGTGTAGTTTGGAATTTAAAATAGCAAGTGACTGGACTTCATGTGAAATCATCATGATGTGGCTCTCCACTTGGATGTTGTCATAGAATGGTAAGGTTGGAAGGGACCTCAAGGATCATCCAGTTCCAACCCCCTGCCATAGGCTAGTGGGACACCTCCCACTAGCACCACAGCTCACTCAAGGCCTCCTCCAACCTGGCCTTCAACCCCTCCAGGGAGGGAGCAGCCACAACCTCCCTGGGCAACCTGTGCCAGTCTCACCACCCTCGCTGTCATCTTTTAAATTCACACAGAAGTTCAAAAGGTAAACATTCCAAGAGGACAGCATTTTAGCTTCCACTTGACACAGAAGTATGTAGCTAAGTACTCAGAATGTAAGGTAGCAGAGTCAAGGTCAGTATGTTAACAAGGCCAGCTGTAATGTTACTGTAAATCTGCTCCTATTTAAAGGAGGGAAAATACTCCCCATGGAAAAGAAGAATTAGTGAGATTATCTCCCTCATTTAATCTGAAACATGACTAGAAAGGTGAGAGCTATGACAAAATATGGTCACTTATTTCTAAGTTCTCAGAGAAATGAAAAAAAAAATCATTATAAAAGATCATTTAAGAGAAATGTGAAGAAACATTTCCTCTGTACTGTCCTTAGAATCACACTGCAAACAAATCCATACCTTCTCCCAAAATGTCCCAATTTGCAACCAAATCCTACAGTGTAGCACTTTTTTTTTTAAAGCAGAGTGGATAATTTTAATCAGGGAAAAGATTTGTTCATATTTCATGCATGATAAACAAAGGATCTTGCCTGCAAGTTTTTGCTTCAGACAGCAAAAATCATCACAATACTTCTCCGAAAGCTTTGTCATACAGATTTCTACCCCATGAAAATCAGTGAGTGAGTTCCTACAAGTATGAGGAGATACTGATGTGCTTTTTTTTTTTCAGTGGTAGCTCTTACAGTCTGAAAGATGCAGGATATCACAATGCAGTCCTCATGTAACATTTTGCAGCTGATGCATATTTGATGATGAAGTGTAATTAGCTAATGGATCCCATCGTTTCTGATGCTTGCTTTTCACAGATCACATTCATCCAGGCAGCAGCTGAAGAGTTTTCTAAACTCAATTAGTGCAAGAATGCTGTGACCAATGGAAAAATGTTTGATGCATGCCAGAAAACAAGTCTTCCCAGATCTTGGAAATATGTTCTGAAAACAAATAAGAATCACACAAGATTTTCATATTAATAAAATTTTTTTTTTTTCCTAAGGAAACACTTAAAATCTAAACCAAATTTTTTGGTTTAATTATCCTTCTCTAAGAAAGCTCTATAGCATAAGATTTGGGATTCAAGGTTATTGATGGAAATCCTTTTATTTGCAGATTATAAATGTTCGTTTCACACTGAGATCATTTGTGAGATTGAATCATAGAATCATAGAATGGTAAGGTTGGAAGGGACCTCAAGGATCATCCAGTTCCAACCCCCTGNCACTCCAACACTTCCATGTCCTTCCTGTGCTGGGGGCTCCACAACTGCACCCAGGACTGCAGCTGGGGTCTGAGGAGAGCAGAGCCAAGGGGCAGAATCCCCTCCCTTGCCCTGCTGCCCACACTGCTCTTGCTGCAGCCCAGCACACAGTTGCTGTCTGGGCTGCACTCACACTGCAGCCTCATCTTGAGCTTTTCATCACTCCAGACCTTTCATCACCCCCAGGTCCTTTTCCTCAGGGCTGCTCTCAGCCATTCACCACCCAAAGCACAAATGAATGTGTAAGTTACAAACTGACACTGCAACAGGCATAGTCACATAAAATTTCCTTGCACAAAAATAATTAGCAATTACAATAGGTTACTCAGGACCCACTCTGAGTATTGCTGCTTGGGAAAAATCACAATTAACAATTGTCTTGCCTGCAGTTTTCAATGAATAAGATTGCTCTTCCAGGACAATAAACAAAAGAAATGCAAAGCCCATTTTGAATCTGGACATACAGACAGTAAGGCTCAGTGGTTTAGCTCTTACCTGACTTGTTGCTGGAATCTGACAAATGTTCTCACTTAAATTTACAGCATGCTCCCTATTTGCCATGCCTGGAAATTCCTATTATCAATTCACATTGTTTAGCTGGGAAGTGGCAGTGGAACTACTCCTTTTGGAATCTGAGCACATATTAAAGGATGACATTTGAAAATCCAGGGCTGAGATTTGACATATGATTTCATCTGTGTTCAGCCTCTCTTACAGTATGCAAGGCTGTGGTGAAATTTATTGACAGTAAATTAGAGTGACTCAAAACTCCTGTTACATCCACAAGATGTATGTGTGTGTGTGTGCTCTGCAGTATGTGTGTGTGTGTCAACAGGAATCAAAGCTGTAGGAAGCTGACCGGACAACAACCCACTCCTCACGAGCTACATAAATAAGCTAACAAGTAAATGGAATCATGTACAAGAAAATGTTTATTTTTTCAGAGCAGAACAGCATCTCCAAGCTTCCTGCTGTATTTTGCTGCCCCTGGAGGCTATGTCTTGCTTTAGTTCCCTTTTTTAGAAACAACACAGCAGGGTCCAGTGGGATCCAGCTGCCCTCTCTCAACTCTTCTCCAGAGAGAAGGAGGTTTCCTGGGTCTTAGCTTCTGCAGGCCTGCTGGGATCCTTTCTGCTTCTGTATGTGAAGGAAATTTGGGTGAGAGCACCCATAGAAATGGACACCTGTTTTGCACATCTTTAAGAGACAGGCATTTTGCTCCCCCTTGGTTTAATTATGTCCAGGTTACAAACACAGTATCGAGCTCTGTGACCTATAGGTCTACATTTCTCTTTAAATCTCACTCTTGGTGTCACACATACAGAAAGTTGCTATCTTCTGGGTAGGTGAAAAGGTGCAATTACTGCTACTGACTGCAGAAACAGACCATTAATTATGCACATGCTTAATTTGCTCAAACATCAATCATGGTTTAGAGCAGAAAGAGGTGGGTTGCTGTGAAGTTATATTCATCTCTGCTGAGGTCATTTCTATTTCTGATTTTGAATCTGTTTGTTGTTTCAAGTGGAACATTTTCCATTGCCTGTTGGAAGAGGGCAGATAAGGCAGAAGCATCAGAGCTCATGAGCTGCTGCATACTTAGAGACCTACCAGAGGACTGAGCCATTTTCTCCTCTGGAAACTGCAGCACTTGAATTCTGAAGGAGAATGAACCCTTTTGGCAAGGCTTTTTAAGAGCTCTGGATGGCAAACCTCGTGTTTATGATGCAGCTCAGTGAGCAGAAGCTTGTAGCAATAAGGGGAAATGATAATAGCATTTGTTCCCACTGGGCTGAACACAGCTGGCTTATTTAGATGCTTGCGTGGTGCCAGGAGTTGTGGAACTGTTGAACCCAGGAAAGTCAGTGTCTGGTGTAGGATTGACAAAGTTACCTGTTGCCAGCTGTAGCTCTTGAACAGAGAGGTCAGTACTCAGTACCTTGTTACTGTTAATAGCTGATGCATTTGGAACTAATCTATCCACCCTCACCTAGCCCTTTGCTTAGGAACAGTGGCAAGGAAGTCATAAGGTCCTGTATCTCCAAATGACTCTTTCATAGTTCTTTCCTCCACTATTCCCTGTCTGGTCTGATTGACAAAGTTAACCTTTTGCCAGCTGTAGCTCTTGAACTGAGAGGTCAATTCTCAGTACCTTGTTACTGTTAATAGCTGATGCATTTGGAACTAATCTATCCACCCTCACCTAGCCCTTTGCTTAGGAACAGTGGCAAAGAAGTCATAGGGATCTCCAAATGACTCTTTCATAGCTCTTTCCTCCACTATTCCCTGTCTGGTGTAGGATTGACAAAGTTACCTGTTGCCAGCTGTAGCTCTTGAACAGAGAGGTCAGTACTCAGTACCTTGTTACTGTTAATAGCTGATGCATTTGGAACTAATCTATCCACCCTCACCTAGCCCTTTGCTTAGGAACAGTGGCAAGGAAGTCATAAGGTCCTGTATCTCCAAATGACTCTTTCATAATACTTTCCTCCACTGTTCCCAAGAGAATCTAACCCCTAATATCAACCCACTAGGAGATCCACATGGAGTTCACAGAAAGACAAACACATGCAGTATTGCAGCACACATACTCAAGTGACATTTTTTTCAAGATCAAAAACACAGGAAAAAAAAAAATAGAGTGCTGTGGGAAAGCTTTTACCAAGTACAATGTCTGTGGAGGCCTGATCATATGTGGGCCTGTGAATAGCACTCAGGAGACTGTAAACTTTAGACAAACCATATGGTTAGACAGCAAACCAGATGGTTTTATTTATGCAGACAAAGTTCACGTTTAGTGAGGTTCTTTGTTCTTCCAGAGAAGGTTTTGCATACAAAGAATTATATCATTGAATCATAGAATGGCAAAGTTGGAAGGGACCTCGAGGATCATTTAGTTCCAAGCCCCTGCCATAGGCAGGGACACCTCCCACTAGTACAGCTCACTCAAGGCCTCCTCCAACCTGGCCTTGAATACCTCCAGGGAGGGAGCAGCCACAACCTCCCTGGGCAACCTGTGACAGTCTCTCTCTCTCTCTCTTTCTCTGTCTCTCTCTCTCTCTCTCTCTTTATATATATGTATATCATATATATGATAAACTGGAACATTTGTACAAATGGAAGTCTCATCTGCTGGTCTTATTGTCCTTTCAGTAGAATTATCATCATCATTACATCATTGGCATATCTGTTGGCTGCTTTTCTACATTGTGTTTCTTTTTACTGCAGTAGCATCCAAAGGCTTCAGTGAGGACTGTGAGCAGCTTTAGTTAACGTGTTGGAAAATTGCATAGGAAGATACAGTTGTTGCTCAGAAGAGTTGCTAAGTCCTTGCTAAGAAGATGAGAGCAGTTAGTGATAGAGGAAAGTAAGAGAGCCAGCTGGGAACTACCTCTCTTTTTCAGTATGAAGTTAACCACACTGACCATAGTTGTTGCTCAGAAGAGTTGCTAAGTCATTGCTAAGGAAGATGAGAGCAGTTAGTCAGTGATAGAGGAAAGTAAGAGAGCCAGCTGGGAACTACCTCTCTTTTTCAGTATGAAGTTAACCACACTGACCACCTAGTCCTTTGGGTTTAGTTTTACTGCAAGCCAGGCAAATACATTTGTCTTAACTACAAAATGCATGCACACTGACTATTCCTTCTCCTTTATAAGCTGCTTCATCAAAACCTGTTAAAATCTCACGGTCCCATGAAGTGGCCTGTTTTGTGAATTGTCATCTCATTCAGCAGTGCTTCAGCCACTCCAAGAAGCTGCTGCCTGATCTGGTGGGGATCAGTTCTCTGTCAGAATGGCAAATGGTAGGTGGATTCCAGATTATTTTGATGCAAAGCCAACATCTGAGACTGAAAACCATCCACTAGCTTCTACTCCTCAGACAATAGCCTCCAGCAAGTCACTGCAGTTCATCACCTATAAGGTCTGAACTCTTTTTTCAGTGTTTATTTCATCCTTTCACAGGAGCTTCTGACCCAGGTTATTTTAATTTTTACCTGATGATGCTACATATAAGCTTCTTGTTGATCTTAGTAAAAGAAAAGTATTTCTAGAGAGTGTATTTCTACCATCTTAATGTAGTTGTGGCATAGTGACATGTACCTTGTGCTTAGCAGATTAAGAAGCAAAATTAATTGCTTTGATTGCTTTCTTAATGTAATTTAGAAATCAGATGCATACATTTTTATCATCCATTTCTCAGGAAGAATCACATCTAAATTGTAAATGCTTCTTCAACAGAGATCCACTCTGGACTCTATTCATTCAGTTTTGCTGAAAATGTGATGTTATCCATATTCTCCATGTCGTTATCTGTCGGAGAAGGGAGAAGTG
>VWYK01046363.1:232-37131 GCA_013399775.1 Semnornis frantzii | reverse complement strand
AGTCAGTCTTGCCACTCAGTGAAGAAAATGCTGGATTGCAGTTGGGAAAGGAAGTCTTAAAGAGTGAGAAAACAAATTTCAAAAGGAAAGACAGAGCAAAAATTGGAAATAAGTGTCTTATTCTATGGCTTTCTTATGCAAACTCTGTCTCAAACTCTGTGTCTCATCTGTAATGTAGAGATGATGATATCTGCTGAGCTCCTATTTCCACTGGTTGTTTGATTCATGACAGTCTCCTGATCCCTACATACACTTTTGTGACCTACAGCTTTATCTACTGCAGTGTATTACATCCCAGAAAGAACATGGAAGTAATATGTTAGTTTTGTCTAGGTCCAACTGGGAAAACATGGTAAACTGTCCTGAACAGGCTTGCCCACATGTACCTGCTTCTAAGGCTTTATTCTAAAAGTGCACTGAAGCATGTGCTGACCATTCAAGACTCTGCCCAGCTTTGAATTAGAGGGGACTTGCACACTCAAATGAGGTGCTTTGAACTGGGACCCGACACTTGGTCACAAGCAGGGGTTCATCATGAGTCTTTGAAGACCTCAGTGAGCTCACACAGGGCTAAAGGTGGATCTGAGCAGAAGGAAGGGTCTTTTTTTGTGCAGTGATAATCACAGCACCACACTTCTGCAAGCTTTGCTAATTGCTAAGTGATTTACAAGGCTTTTCTCTTTGCTTTGGTGGTTCTACAATAATAACCACCTCAGTCTGACACTTGAGTTATGGTGGTGCTGAGAACAGGAGGCAAGCCGAAAGAAAAGCACATACAAGGGAAGTTGGTGAATACGGGAATAATCATCAGATATTTGAGATTCTGAAAGCTAACTGTGGCAAGTGCTTTTTCATGTCTTTATTTAAGAGTTCCACTTCTGTGCTGCATAAAGATCTATAGAAACAAGGGCACAGGTGTTTGAAACATCACTGCTCAGAGTTAAAGCAATGTATGCATTTGCAGTCATAGTTTTCTCTGCTCTCATGGGATGTGCTCCAGGTGCAGATGATTGTATGCCTAGACCTTTGAGGTAGTTCAGCATGCTCCCAACACAGGGGGTTATTTATGCTGAGAGAACCGAGATATGATGTGTTGGAGAACATAATGCTTCTATTTCACCTATTTTAACTTCTGTTGTTCTTTTTTGAGGAGTAATAATGATACTTCAGCAAAGGAATGTCCANCCCAGTGTAAGTGCTTTGTGTGGTTAATAATTTTTGGCTGGGTAGAGTAGATTTTTGTGTTTTCTTACATGTATATTCTATTTGCCACAGGTATTGTGACTGAGGAACTGAAAGTGCTACCCATTCAAGATTAGTAACTTTATCTTTAAAGTATTGCCTGTAGCTGGTATTTTTTTTCCTAAGACTGACCTCAGAGACAAAGTAAACTCTAATAATCGTGTGGTCTAATTGTAGTTCTATATAAATGTCCACTTTGCTGCTTGTGTGATCATTTTCGCCTGTGCAAAATGGATTGTTTCCTCTAGTGGTTTGTGTTTTCTTAGCAGGAGATACAAGGTTCCTACAAAGGAGACAAGTCAGCAGAAAAATGGGAACTCACTAAGTCTTTCTAGTCAAAGGACAGGAAGTACATAAAATATTAATGTAATTACAGGTCTGTGGGGTGGGGAAACTTGCTTGATCTTTTGGAACATTTCTACTACTCCTCTACTTGCATGTTTACTTCAATCTCTTCTGAATTCTGCCATCTGGATTGAGTGGCACCGTGTATTTGTCTACTAAATAACTGCACAAGGTGCAGGGGAAATCCCAGCCTGGGAACTTCCTAGGAGGCTAACAGAGGTCATTCGGACCAGGATTGTGCTGTATAAAACTTGGACAGTTGCTAAAAGCATGCAAAACCTTCATGCTCTTTCCTGGCATCTCACTGTCTGTTGATATCTGATGGAGATATGTGGCTTCATGAAAGATGAGATACGCAGAGACACATGAGAAGGACTGCTCTCCTCAGTCTAGCTGCTGCCGTTTGGGCTGATGATGTAACTGTGGTGGTAAGGAAAAACTCCATCTATTTGTATATGCTGCGTCTCCCAAGAGGGCTGTGCTCACTAAGTGACATAGCTGTCACAACTGATGTGTGGACAGACTTTTCCCATTGCAAACAAACAAGTGTGCTGCTTGAAGACTAACTCAAGCTGTGGTTGTACTGCTGGAGACTACCTCTGGTGGTAGAGTGGATTTTGTGAGCTCTCCCTCCAGGCAATGTCAGCCTAGATCAAATGTTAGCCAGATCAAGTGGCCTCGCCTGAAGGAAATCAGGGAGCACTCACACAAGTATTGCAACTTGCAAGAGGTGCAGGAGCAGTAAACTGTAGGAGACAAGCAGTGAAAAGCAGCAGGGTAGGAGGAAACAGATGATGTTTCTAGCCAGCAGAGCTAGAACTTGGAGAGGATGTCTGTTTATGATCTGAGCATCTTGTATAGACAGTGCTTACAATTATTAGCGGGGTAAGTGCAGGCTGTTACCCGTGTTCTGCAGGCAAACTGTTAAAGCTTCAAAGGAAGTTGTGGCAGAGTCATTTGTAGAACTCTGCTTTGCTGGCTTCCTGGGGCCAGCTCAGGCGATAAATTACATTTTTTACTAATCTGCCTTTCTCTGCAGGAATGCAAAGGATAGGTCCACTGTGGGAAATCAAGACTGAGGGACTCAAACACATAGACTTTTTCTTTGGCTACATCTGGCCCCTAAGGCTATGATTCCACTAAGCCAGACTTCTGATGACCCCAAGCCCCAGCAGCTTGAGATGCTTCTTTTAAAAAATATATTAAAAAGTCTCTTCAATGTTGTCAAGTCCAATCTAATATTGTTGCTGAAGTTTTCATTAGTTCATTCCTTTAGTAATTGGAAAGAATTTTTGACCTTTTAGGGGAGGTTAGGACCAAGCTGAATTCTGACTGCTGTCTTCAGGTACAAAAGAGGTCTAGGTTATTACCTTTCACACTTGTTGTTCATTTAATTGGATGCTGCTGCATCTCTAAAACAGGAACCCTGGCCTGAGAAAGAGTAGATCCTCTGAGATATCCCCAAGGAGTCTGCCTCTGAGATTAACCTAATTGGTCACTGTGCTGAGTCTAATAGGGACTGTATGCAATGTCTGTCTGTGGAAACACCTTAGGTAGCCTAGTGTCTGGCATGAAAACTGCTGCTGTTAGCTCTCTATGGAAATGGTAAAAAAGTAAGAGAGGTGAACAGATTATCACAAGCACTATAGCATAATTGGTCACAGTCCAATATATTCGATTGGGGTTAAGAAATTTATTTTTCTAAAGTACCTCATCTAAGCACACATAAACTCGTACCATATACAGATGCCTGTTTTATCTGCCTGGTAACTCTGCATGTTAACTGCTCAGTAAGGTGTGTGTATTGATCCCACTTTTTAGGCTTTGAGAGCTGGGACTGTTGCTTCAAGCCTTGTGTGAGGCCATGCACAGCTGCAGGAAGAGGAAAAACTCCATCTCTGGTCCTTTTCTGCACAAAGGCAGCAGCAGCTCTTGACCCAGAAAGCTAGATCTGGCCTGCAGGCTACTATCAGTGAAACACCCTGATGTACCACGCTCCTCTTGACAGTATTAACTTGTGTTGCTGTTTCTTTTCTTTAAATGGAAATGCTGGCAGAGGTCTCTTACTTCCACAACACTTGTGAGAATGGGGCTTACCAAAGCAATTTCCCCACGTCCTAAACTATGCCTACCTTTGATAATTTTTCCTCAGAGTTATATGAGATCGTACCTGTAGTATCTCACTGGATTGAATTACAGTCTAAGACTGTTTGCAGAGTACTGAGTTTAGCTCAGTCTCTGAGGTTGGGTTCTCTCATATGATTCATGGATTGGTGGAATGGTTTGGACCCCCTTCCATGGGCAGGGACACTAGACCATCACACCGTGATTCAAGCAGTGAGAAGCCTGTCAATTATGGCTACAAATAAGCAGTAGGAATTTCAAACCCACCAGGGAAAGTCTGCTGATAAATACCTGGCAAAAGGGGATTTCTTTGCCCCTTTACACATGTACTGGGTGCTGAGAGGAGGGTACTAAACAATCTCGCATAGCTATTTTACTGATGTAGGATTCAACCTAGACTTGTAGATTAGGTCATCTCTTTGACTACTGTAGTGTCTGGGCTGTGCTAGTACTGGCTCAGGAACCTGTCATCATCTGTCTGATGGCTCCTCATCTCTTGCACCACATGCAGTCTATGCACCTGGCACAGTACTTTCAAACAAGTGCTTGAAATCTTCTCTATTATTTTGACCCATCTGTACGAGTTCTTCCAATGAAAGACATTAACTCTGCTTGCAGGGCTTTCCTTTCACTCATCCTTCGATCACTGCTCCAGCAGTGCTGGCTCTGCTGTGTACTGCTTTGTGGTCTGATTTGTGTACTCTGTCTACTATTGAAACAGTCGTTTTATTCCTCTTACTCCCATGCTAGGGAAAGTTACACGGGCCCCTTTTTGTCCATCAGGTGAAATTATTCAATATATATAGAAAGGCTTTCAAAACCTCAATGGCTTGGACTCTTGGAAAGTCTAGGATAGACTTGTGTTTGTGGGTCTTTACAAACCTGCCAAGTTTATGTTAAAAAACTGAAAGCCCAGAAAGCTTGAGTCATTCTGTAGTCCATCTGGAAATCCTGTTTTGCCTTTGCTTACGTTCACACCCTTTACATCATTAGAAGATGTCAGTGCAGGGACAGACACAACTGACCCTTAGGAGAAAACTGAATCTTCACATTCCTACAGTTTCTGGCTTGCCCCTCAGTTTGTGGTAGGATTTTGAGCAATCTGTTAAACCTCACCTAACATCAGGAAAGCTGTTCTGTGTTTCTGAGTTTCAATATCCTTCATCTGCAACTGCGAAGGGTGTGTGATGGTAACATTTAGGAGCTGCTTATAGACTAGAAGTTCCAGAGAGTGGAACTCTGGAGCCAAAGGAGTGTCCCAGCCAATCTTTTGTTGTTGAATGCTTAATAGTGGTCTGATACTCTTGACTGTGTCATATTTTCTTGTGCTTGAATCTTTTGAAGAATATTTTGTTAGCAGTTTGCAATGTAATATGAGGAAGAGCAGAACAGAATAGTTCAGCTATTCTGGGAAGATGCTCTGGAGCCTAAACTCCAGAGTCTGCTGTCCAAAGATGGTGCAGGAGTCTGGTTGTGCTGGTCTCTTTTAAGAACATCTGGTTGCATCTGCTTATCTGGGTGAAGAAAGAAGAAACAGCTGTTCAAGTGACCTGAAGGTAGCCCACTGGTTTTGTGAAAACCAGTGATGTTGCAGAGTGTTCAGGCTGGGGACTTCTGATCTCTTTGGCTTGCTTTGCCGTAGTGGAGGTACCACAGTTCTCCAACCATCTCTGTCTTTGTTGCTTATCTAATCTAAGGTAGAGGGTCAAATTAGGCCAGCCCAGATGTAGAAAAAACACATAAACACAGCCATACTACTGCCTGAAAAGAGAATTACGCTGACTGGAAAGAGAGAGAGGAGGACCCTTTTGATGATTGTGCCTATTAGATGATCCACATCAGTACCCTTGCTTTCAACACTGAGAGATTTGGGAGCGGGCAGTCTGCATGGCGAGGGGGGAAAGATACATAAAGCTGCCTGTCATCAATGTAATGGCTGGCATCGCTACTGATTAACTTCTTCATATTCCTTGGAGGTTTTGCATAGATATTAAATAGAAGTCTTGAAGGAATTGAGCCCTGTGGCATTCTTCATGGCAAGGTTCACGGAGAGGAGGAGCAGCTGCCTGTCAGGGGCCTCCTGGGGTCTGATGGAAAGGAACAAGTGTGGCCAGCTTACTGCAGTTCTCTCAGCACTTGCCAAGACATGCAGTTGGTCAAGCTCTTGGTCTGCAGTGTCACAGGCAGCTGATAGTTCAGGTATCATCTGCACGGTTTCCTAGTGTCTGTCCATCTTTGTGAGAAGGTCCAAGGCTCTGCCGGTGCTTCGTTTCCAGACTCATTCACAAATGTCTCCTAAACAAGAGCACAGAGTATTTTCTGAATTAACATTGCATCATTTGTTTCCCACCACTTCTCAGATCTTGTCTATTTTGAAACTGGATGGCAGTGCCGCTGAAGTACAATTTCTGGCTTAAAACACCTTTTTCAGGTGCCCTCAGCATTCCTCACCCTATCAAATTATCTAAAGTCATAGAATTGTTTTGGTTAGAAAAGGTCTTTAAGATTATTCGGCCCAACCATTAACACCACACTGCCAAGTCATGTGTCTTTTAAATGCCTCCAGGGAGGCTGACTCTACCACTTCCCTGGGTAGCCTGTTCCAGGGCTTTGCACCCCTCTTGGTGATTTCCCTTCCCCCTCCCTAATATCCAACCTAAATCTCTCCAGGTGTGACACGAGGCCCTTTCCTCTTGTCCTGTTAGACTATAAGACTTACATCAAAATAAAATATAAGATTGGAGGATAAAAACCTAGTACATGAAACCTCCATGGTCTTGAGAGCAGATCCCACATTTTTGATCATGGCTGGAGACAACTGCAAACGTAGGAAGGAAAAGTCTGTTGCTTTCTGTTACATGATTAGTCATCTCTTTCAGTGCTATCAGCTTTTTACTTGCCTAGTCATGTAGTGAGCATGGTTTTAAAGTGGAATGTCTAGAAAGGGACCTGGCCTTGAGAACTGGAGACAATCTGGATTCATATTGGAAGGGTTTGGTGGAAATGTCAAAGCTTAACTTAAGGAGGACTGGTTCTTAGTTATAGAAATTTTCCAGGGGTGATGTGGGCCTCAATCATGGTTGAGGCTGGCTAGTTGCATGTCTTCAGTGAATACTTTGCACCATCTTCTGCCCATTTTGTAGCTTTTTGAAGAGTGTAGCACACTGGAATAGCTGGAACTTTGCAGGATGGGCTGGAAACTGGTAGTGGAGAGCTGCTCTGCTGTTTCCAGGGCCCATCGTGATCCCTCTTTAGCAGAGACATCGATGTCCTGAAGTAGTTGGAATGAAGCCAGGCCCTTGGTCCTTGTTGCTAATGTAGAGGCTTATAATCCAGACCAGTTCTTGTAATTTTTTTTTGTTTGTTTTTTTGTTTTTGTTTGTTTGTTTGTTTCCATTTGAGGCATGCATAGACAGAGGAGTCATGGTACTGGGTACTGCACAGAAAAGTAGTGAGTTAAAGTCTGCTCAGGAACCTTATGGCCTAGTTAAAGCAGGCTGGCAAAGGCTGAGAGAGGGAAGTGTTGTCCTTTTCTGACTGTGTTATTAGCTGACCTGATTCCATGATAGAAAACTTCAGTTTCTTAACATTTAAAAGGACAGTGACCTCATGAATGTCACAGGGTCCAATGTGCATGCTGTCATGTCAGTGAAAACCTACAAGGCTGCAGAGTTGCACAAGCCTCATGTTGCTGTCCCAGGGTCTATGGAGCTGGTGCTGCTTCTCATCTCCCCATTCACACTGAGCTTCTGCTGCTCTGAGGGCAGTGTTTAGTTTCAGTGCCACCCTTTTTCACCAAAAAAGAGCTTCTAACTCCTACTAGATATACATCACTCCTATACAGAAGACTGTAACAGTGTAGGTTGTTCTTTTACAAACCAGGGAGCTTTCATTAGTCAGCCAGAACCAGGTTACTTAGGTGTCCTCAGGCTGGAATGTAAATGTAAAGCCTGCTTGTAGGCCAGCAGTGTCACCAGCCTGCCTGTCCCCAGCATCCGAGATTTCACCTGTGGCCCTGCATTGAGGGACTGTGTGCTTTTCAGAGTGTGCCGACAGCATTACTCCGTATTTTCAGTTGTGCTGCTTTCAGTATGATTTGCCTTCCTTGGCCAGTGGTTGTGCCTGTCTGCTCCTTGATTGTTTTTCCCAGCATCTATGAAGTCTGTGCATATGCTGATGATTTTCTGTCTTTAATATCAATCTAGACAAGTCTGTGTGACCTTTCACTCCCATCTCCAAAGGGAAGAATCGACCCTTGCGGTCGGTCACAGCGCAGCACTGACTCATACATACTTTTCATAAAAATAATGCAGAAATTCCCCATAGCTTTTACAGATTTTTTTTTTCTTTTTTTTTTTTTTTTTCGTGGAGATGAAGTGTAAGTCTTCCATAGCAACCCAACCTGGAAAAACTGTGAAGCATGTAACATCAGCTAATTAATCTTTCTGACATATGATACACTTTTTACTATTAAGATTGTCCTTTTATTTTATTTTTCTCCTCGTGTATCTCACTTGCTCAAAATCAGCTGATGTGTTTGAGCTTCACTTGATCTCATGTGTTCTCCAGTCTTATTACTGCCCTTGTCTGTTCTCCAGCTCCCTTGTAAACCTCCTGAGAGGTGGATTTGGTTTGTCCCACCTCTGGGACTCCACAGTGAAGAGCACAGTACTTTCCTTCCCCCCTCTGTCCACACATCTAACAATACATTCTGGTTTTCCTGTAGGAGATAAAATATGCTGTGTTTAGATACATAGTACTGAAAACAAATAGAAAACAAAATCTCTGAGCTTGAAGTTTCTTACTAAAAACTAACTGAAACTTGGAACGAGTCAGAGTTACTCCAGTGAAGACTAATAATAAAACAACTAACCACTTAAAAGTAATTGCAGAAAAGCTATTTTACACTGAGATGTAACTGTCATAAGGAAATACTCATTCTTTACTTTCCTATATTTGATTATTCGTCACTTATTTAAAAATTCCATTGACAGTTGAAGTCAGGGAAAGTCCTCAAGGTCCTGATATTGTAATACCTTTCCAGTGAATACTTGAGGGCTGGGGTTTTTGACCATGCTTGCTGTAGTGGTGCCAAAACATGCTTTAGGTATGGAGGTGACTAAATGCTTGTCCTAAATTACTAGGGTTTTTTTAAGGCAAAAAAATGCATATCTAAAATCTTTGAAACAAATTTAATGAACCAACTAGACTACAAGACTGCGTCAAGGGCAAACCTGACCCATGCACTTTGTAGCTTCTCTGCCATTAGAATCTCAAAAATTGTTTTCTCCCTCTTAGAAAAATCTAAAAATTAATCTTAAATTCTACTTGACAGTTTAATTTAAAACCAAATATTTAATGTTCTAAGGTGTATAGTTATTTTCAGTCTTAAAAGAAGGTGGAAACTGAGGTAATCTCCAGCCAGATTATATACCCAGGATGCTGGGACATACTGTTTTCGTTAATTCAGGTGCTTTGTGGTGTGTGTATGCCAATGACTGGAGTGATTTTTAGCATAAAGAAAATACGTGCAGTGTGGCAGTTTGTTGTCACACAGCTGTGCTCTTCCTTTCAGTAAACTCCTTGGAGTTAGTGAGCCTCTCTGGCTTAATATGAGGGGAATCTGACATAGTTCTGTGGAAACTCAAGTGTTTGTGGAAAGAGCTGGTAATCTTTGATCAGCTGGAGTCTCCTTGTTACTGACTTTGATTACACAAGTGTACAACTTTAATTACAGCTTTTAATAAGCTTTCGTTTCTTCCTAGTCACATTCTTTGTACAGTAGTGTGCTTATCTATTCCTTTCTCCTCTGCTCCCCTTTCTTCCGCCCTTGCCTTTTATAGAACAAGGGGTTTGAGGTCATTGAGGGGATTCAGTGTCCAGAGGGATCCCATTGTACATGCTCTGCCCACGACTCTGTCCTCCACTTGCTTGTGCAGTCCAGAGAACTCTCTCCTTCAGCTGCCCTGCAACAATCTGTGCTCTGGCTGCTGCCCAGGAACTGATGGTCAGTGGCATGGAAATCAGGGCCGTGAGGCACCATATTCACACAGCCGTTTACATGCATGGAACTGCTGAATAGCCCTTAGAAAGTCTCTGTAAACAGAGGATGTGCTGACTTCTGTGGGCAATTCCTGCCAGTGGAGAACTGCTCCTTTCTCTCCCTTCTGGGACACTCTGAAATGTGGCAGCTGAAGTCAGGTTGTCAAGAGGCCAGCTGAAAGTTGGTAGGCTCCAGCATCCAGTCACAGACTTGTTTCACATCTGGGGACTTAGCATCCTGGATAGCCTCAGCTCATTAGAGAGATGACCTGGTGAAGCTTTGTGAGAGAGTTATGGACTTGTAATTGTAAATGATTGAGATATGGCTTATAACAAGCACAAGAAAATGCTGATGTTTTTTCACAAGAATTGTATTTCATCTGTGGAAGTCATCGCCCCAGAACATTTTAGGTATGAAAGATATGTGGGTTGAAGAGTTGGTTAGATAAAGTCATGGAAAAAAGATTTATCAAGGTCTGTTAAACATAGTATCCCCACCATTGGATAGCCTGAGACTTGGGAAAGTTAAGTTCTGGTCGTCTCAAGTGAGAAGGAAGAACTAGAGATGCCTCCTTTTGTATTTATGTCGCTCTTGTATTCTTCACTGAGCCTCTGCTGTTGGCTGCTTGTCAGCGAGAACATACTGGGGCAGTAGATTGCAGGGCAAAAGAGTATGGCTCTTGTGGAAGCCATAAGGTGCAACCATGAAACCACTTGAAAGATGTGAGTCAGAAAAAAGATACAAGTAATAAAACAGGTCAAGCTGCACTGATTTGACATTCAAAAGTGTGCAAATGGAATGTACTTCTAAAATGCCAGTTGTGCCTATGGAAGAGGGTAGCAGGGAAGACAAGTAACATGAGAGGAAAGCAAACCTCTCCCTTTGGCTCCCTTGCTGTGTGTGCTATGCTCTTTTTGCACGCTAATGGATATCAGAGTCCGAGCAAGTTGTGTTATATATCACTCTACTCCTCTTTTCTGATGAACTTACTCCTGATGGGTAACTTTTTCTAGCTATTCATGTCATGACTGAATTTCACCTTGACAATAGATCGAGAATGAGGTTCAGCAGTGTGGCCCACCTACTTTGCAATGTTCCAGCATGACAGCTGCTTTGTGTCCTCAGGGTAGCTTTACTTTGATGCTTTTCCCTCTTTAGAAGAACTTGGAGGAAGGATTTTGGTAATCTCTAGCAGGCAGAGTTTTTAAGCCTTTCCCAAGGGAAGATGAAAATTCTACAGAGTTTATGGACAAATAATTATTTATGAAGTAAGTGTTGTCATTAGAACTGTTCCTTCTACTGAGCTCCAGAGGAGAGCAACATTTGCCATGCTGGATCTTACTGGTTGCCATTGTAGTGTGCTGCTGTTGGTGCCTCAGGCTTGACTGTGGAAAACTCTGGAAGGAATATGACAAAATCTCTAGTCCGACCAGTGCAGACGTGGCCCTAGTTGTTCAGGGGTGCAGTTTTTTATGCCTCAGAAACACATGGTATGAGGACAATGTCCTTTGCTCTTATGGGTTCTCTGATACCAGAAATGCTGGAGTGAAGTTCTTCTAAACTTGGCTGCCTTTCTTGTTTCTCAAATACATTGCAGGAATTGCTGTAACATAGGATTGAGATGACTGGTTTGCTGGACTGTCTGGACAAACTGAGGGAAGAGAAGGAAGAGAATGAGTTTACCGTGGTGTGTATGTTGCCTGACCCAAGGTCACGGGCCAGTGTGGCTGCATCATTTCTCATTCAGTAGCTATACCACTACTGAAAAGATCTGTGTCCAGCTCCTGGGAGTCTGATCTTTTGGTGGTGTTTTTGGCATGATACGCTTCAGCAGTATCTTCTATCAGCAAGCCTTCCCTCGTTCAGGGAACATTTTTTGGCTTGCCATTTGTAAACCAACCTCTTGTCCCTTTTTTTCCTGGTCTTGTCTAAGGGGGCGGTGCAATCTTTCTTACTCTCTTCCCTGTCTCTCTTGGCAGACTTGGGGACCAGTTCTACAAAGAAGCAATTGAGCACTGTCGCAGTTACAACTCTCGCCTGTGTGCCGAGAGGAGCGTTCGCCTTCCCTTCCTGGATTCACAAACTGGGGTAGCTCAGAACAACTGCTACATCTGGATGGAGAAGAGGCACAGGGGACCAGGTTGGTAGCATTGTGTCTGTGTATGTGTGTGCACGTATGGAGGGCTGGCCACTGAGCCCTCATGGGGTTTAATTAATAGGAGTGCAAACCTGCTACAGGCCATACGAAGAGAAGCTGCCTAAACCTCTGTGCCTGCAGGGGATTTCCTTTGGTAACTGCAGAAAGCTCATCCTAATTATTCTCTCACTACCCAAAGAAGTGCCTGACATGGTAGTTTCTAAGGCTGCATCGTTGTAGCTCTTTTAAAGCTATTGATCCCATTCTGTGGCAGAAGACACAATGCTCTGCACTAAGCAAGACTGGAATTATGTTCAGGGTAGAGAACTGGAAGTAGAAAATAAGGTTTTATATTGAAAGGAATATAAAAATGGGGTAAAATATAGGAGAATCCAGTTATTGGTGTGAATGTTTTTCTGATTGTAGGAAATATACCTTCAACTCTTGCTTCTGCTTTGTATATGTTACTTGAGGTATCAGTTCTGGAGCTGCAGTTTCCGTAAATACAGAAAGAAGTTGGTATATGTCTTTAACAAGCTTTGGCTAATGCCTGTTTCAAAGCTCAGTGGAGCTCAGGAAAAGGAGCAGTGCTGTTTTTGTAGACTTTGGTCAGTCTTTCCTTTGTTAGAGGAAATCAATCTGAAATCCCTGTTCGAAAGGCAAAGGAGAATCACCCATTCAAAGACTTGAGATACTACACAGAAGTCCTCCTGAATGGCTCAGTATCTGACCTACCAGTAACAGAGGGAACACATTTGTTGACAGTATTGAACTGGATTCCCTCCCCAACCCAGTGCAGACCAGAGCATCCAGGCAGGGAGAGTGCTGGGATGTATGGGCACTGGAAGCATGACGTGCATATGCATGGAGATACATGCAGCTGTTCTTGTAAAGCATACTGCAAAATGCCCAAAAACTCCAGGTCTGGAATTTGGGAGGGTGCAGACACCTTCTCACCTCTGCTACTGGCCAGTTTGCAGGAGGTGGAGTGAAAGGAACACATAGGATGCTTCCCTTCCTTCTTGCTTCTAAGAAAGCAATTGCCACTTCTGAAGAGTGTTTAGCTGAAGTTTTCCCTCTCCCTTTCATAGACTATACTGAGGGAAGGGTCCTTGCACTACTCCTGTCCCTAGTACTGCAAGACAGAAAACTCTTTCTATAGTAAAATATAGCTACTTCTGGTGCAGGAGGCAACAGGTGTTTTACCAGTGTTAAAAATATCCTGAGAACGCTTCAGCTGCCAAAAACTGCTGGGGTAATCTGGAACTGCTGAATGTGGTTTGCAAGTTGGGAGTTGTCTGAGGTTCTGGGCTTCGTGTCCACGGTTGGATTTTTGTTTCAGTCAAAAATTCCCTGTTCCTAAGAGATTATGCTGTGGCAAAAACAGATTTTTTTTTTTTTCTTCCCCCTCCCCCTCCAATCCATTTACTCAAGGAATTCCTGGTTTCGTAGCATCTGGTTGTGAGTAAGGTGCTGTTATTTTTATCTTTTCGAAGACAGTCATAAGCAGGTATTTATCCACTATAACCACAAGTAATGTTTTGGCAAGAGTGTCTGCTACAACCATACAAGACAAAGATAGTCTCGTGTGGGTCTCATTTGTGCCTTAGCAGAAATCATCATTACAGTGTTACTGTATCACATCAGGAACCAAGAGGTCTTGATGCTATGACTTTCTCAGCCACAAGCTTACTGCACTACTTTTGGCAAATTTGAAGTGCAAATCTTTCTTTCCTCACTTTTGACAGTGAACTGTTTGGCAACTTACCCTGCAAAAGGGGATTAGTGACATTTCTCCTGCTGGTCCATGGTGGAAACTAATGATGAAACATTCTCCACAGAGAATCTTAAGTGGAAGAAGCCTCCTGCATCTGCATCGGCGACCAAATCTGATGCCTTTGTTATTCTGAATTAGAATAATCAGTGTGAAATGAAGCAACCCTCTTCCCCCATATTTACTTTCCTCTTTCTTGACTTTAATAGTCCTTCTAGCGCTCCCTTAGGTGTCTTTGCATCATCTATTTCTTGTAGTATTATGGTGGGTCAAAGCATCCCTCTATAGTTTCAGCATGCCAGTGTTCAGGCTGTACGCCATATGCTCATGGTCATACTGAAGGGCTCTGAAAATTCTCTGCCAACCACCCTGGTATTTGTCCTGTGTGCTGTGTTTTCTGCCATTTACCATCCTAACCTGAATAACGCTATAAAGATGAATAGCAAAACTCTAGGACCTCTTTTTACTTACCTAGGGCTTGGAAAACAGACAAGAGTCAGGATCTCAGTATATTAACCTGGTCTCTTGCTCTCCTCTGTGTTAAAGGAGTCGGAAAACTGCATCTCATGATAAACAGTTCAGGGTTAATTTCACACAATACTGCACATAACTCTCTCCTTTTTTCCCTCTTCTCCCTGGCCTTTCACACCATCTTTGAGTTATGACTCTCCTGCACTAATGAGATAAACAACATAACTCACTGCAGGTTCTGCTATTTCCTCTGTAAGCAAATGGTTGGAACTTTCTCTGGTTGCCCTATAAGGCACCAGAGGGAGAGACAAGCAAGCAAGGCCTGAAGATGTTAAGAAGTGTCTATGCGCTTTTTCCATATATTTTGCAAGATTGGCTGTGGAGGAACTAGGTTCAAAGCATTCAGAACTAACTTCTTCCTTGTTGCCTCTCCTTTGTGTAAACAATCAAAGATCCACACTTGAAGTAAGCTAGCACAGTGACAGATGGGGGTCAGAGTGAAGAATTGAAGGCAGTATTTGATGAGTTTGGATCAGATAAAGATCTAGGATGTGTTTTAAGTTCATTGGATGGCTGTGTATTAATGAGCAAGGGTATCATGAATATGAACAGCTTACCTCAAGGATATTGGATCATCCATCTCTTATTGGTCTGTCTGCCACCCGGAGTGGGCTCCAGGTCCTCTAGGAAAGAGGGTTTCCCACCTCTGTCTTTTCAAGGATACCTGCTTTGTTTCTTGTTGGACTTTTGGCATCTGTGATTGGATTTCACTGTTCTGGCTGAATACAGAAGTGTTCTTTCATATAACAATGCCCAGTAATTCCACCCACACTAACAGATACTGCCCCAAAACTTCAGCAGATCCTTACTCCTCTATGTCTGGAACAAATGCTCAGAGCTTCGATGCTTACTTTATTCAAATGACTCCTCTATGGAGGCCTGTGCAATGGAGGATTCCTTGTCCTATTGCTTTGGTCTATCAATTACCATTTCAATACTGTGAAAAAATTCTTGCACAGGACCTGCTGTGAAAGGGTGAGGCTTCTTGCCTCCACCTCTTCAATGAGTCACATCAGAGCCAGGCACAATCCACCTCATCATAATAGCAGTTGTTTACAGTGGTTAATGTTTGCAAAGTGCCACAAAGAAGTGTGTCCAAATACTAGAAGTGTTAGTTATTCACATTTTTATTCCCAAACCAGTCCTAAGTGCCCCACTCTTAATGTGTTCTTGGGGCAGGCGTAATTCCCAGCAAGCTATGCAACAATGAAACAAACCTATGAAAAGCCCCAGTTCAGTAGCATTCTGTGCCCTGGAGCAGCCAAGATCTCTGGAAGTATTCTGTTGCTGTATTCTGTTGCTGGTTCGTACCCAGGCAGTGTGCTGTAGATGGTCCATTTATGCATGAAATCCTCGGAAGTAGTAGGTGCAAAGTGCTGAGGCTGAGATGGAATCCTCAGCAACTGAAATTTCAAACCAGAAGCTTAGGCTTCACTTGTGGGATGCGACAAGACCGCTCCCATGAGGTGAACACATTTGTTATGTCTTCCCTCCCACTTATCCCCAAATAACAGGGCATTGTTTTTTTTCATTATCCTCATTTGGCTCAGTGAATCAGTTTCATTCTCAAGCTAGCACTCTCCTGGCTGCTACAGAAGGCATGAGAGAACTCTTGGTCTGTCTTGGAGCCCCTGAGCTGTTCTGCTTTTCTGGCATACCATTGATGTTGTCCATCTGTTGACTGTTGATACAGTTTCAGATATGATAATACCATTTCTGACCTTTCTCTTATGTGGTCTTACCTGTTTTCTAAGGGCAATAAGTCTGGAGTTGCAGACTCTATAGTTGCTTCAAGACTAACAGCAGCAGTAGAAAGACAGAAGAGCTGAAGCAGAACTGAGGGATGGAGAGGCCAGGGGAGAAAATTTAATTCCTTTTTCTCTGCCTTGCTGGGTATTTCTGTGTGTCATGAGTATGTGGGGCAGCTGAGAATACTCTGAAGCACTTGGCAGTGTGCTTTTGTGCCCCTAGTAGTGATGCGTTCACGAGGCCCTGCTGTGCTCTGAATACAAGAGAGCAAAGCATAGCTTGAACCGCTGGCTAAGGAGTGTCTCAGGAGAGCCAGGGCAGCTCAGAAGCCAGTGATGCCAAATGTGATTCAGTGGAGCATGCAGTAATATAAACATTAATGCTGTATCTCCTCCCTCATTCAAAATGTTGGCATGAGGAGGTAATAACCACAATGAAGAATCTGCCTTCAAACACAAGTCTAGCATTTAAGCAAAAATGTGGAGTCCAAATACCCAGGCCTCATGGATGTTGGTTTGCTCCCACTTGGAAGACACAAATTTCCTGAGCACCTCTGTGCATCAGTGCCTTCTGATTTGCATGTCAGAACTTCAGCTCTTCTCTCCCAAGGGGTTTTCTCTACCCGTGGAGGAGGCATTGCCCCTGTGACCCATGAGAGTCTGAAATTCTATTTACCCTGAAGAAATCACAAATTATTTATGTGCAGCTCTGGTTTCAGTGAGCTGAGTGAAGTGTCTAAGTGAGACCTAGATTTCTCTGTAGGCCTGATCCCAAGAGGTGCTGAGGAGCCTCAGGAGCACTGGATGCCTTGAGTTTGCAGTTCTGCCTCATGATTTGCAGGATTGAACCCTCCAACAAGGAAATGCTGGAAGGGCAAGAACAAAGATGCTGGAGACAGTGTTTGTGGTTTGGAAACTGAAATGTGATGATTTTTATTTTTTGCTTTTAATCAGGCCTGGCCCCAGGTCAGCTGTACACGTACCCGGCACGTTGTTGGCGCAAAAAGAGGCGTTTGCATCCCCCCGAGGATTCCAGGCTGAAGCTGCTGGAAATTAAACCTGGTAAGTATTTGTTTCCCTCTCTCTCTCTCTCTCTCCCTCTCTCTCCCTCTCTCTCTCTCTCTCTCTCTCTCCTGTGCTGCAGAACAGCTGGCATACACACAAACCTAGTATTAAGACCTTGGACTCCATATTTGCCCCTCTCCAGCTGCTTCTCTTTGCATCTTCATATCTTACCCAGCTTGTTATGATAACGACCAAACCCAGTGCACACAACTCATTCCTTACAAAGCCATGAGCAACTTGTATTGAATGCTGAATTTACCTTCTGTAGGGTCAAATCCTGGCCTCTGTTAACAGATTCATAAGGATGTAAAGAATCAATGTATTGCTATTATTTCTTCAGTGTTTTGTTATTAACAAAATTTTGCTCTGGCATCTGCTGCCTAATCTTTGTGGAAAAAAACCCTGCTCTGTGTGTGGAACAGTACACTGATAAGATTTCTCATAATAGGGCTGTGGACCAGGGCTGTGACCTGATTATAGACAGCAAATAATATAAATTAGTGAGCATGTGCCTCATGTGTATGTCTGTTTGTGTACAATAGTCCATTCTTCTTTCATTCTTGTCCTTGGTACTCTTCTTTCACAACTAAACTATGGGAGATGATGAGTCTGGATACTGAAGGAGTGACTGTAAAGCAGATGTGGAAGAGCTACAGCTGTGTCAGGTAGACCACAGTCTTGTGCATTCTTCCTCTCAGTTAGTAGTAAAGTTTTGCTGTCTTTGGGATCAACTATTGTGAGAAAGAGGCAATACAAGTACTCACAACCATATGTGGTTTTTAAGAGGTGAAACACTGCCAGTATAGAAAGTACAGGAGAAACCCCCAAAATGTAAACTGATAGTACTAAAGGAATCTGTATGACAGAAGGAGATATCTGGGAACTGATGACTTTGCCCCTATGCAGTCGTTGGTCAGAAGAGAGGAAGGGGCAACAAAGGCAAGCTGTGAACCCAATAATATCAGAGGCAAAATTCATGTTGTTTTTGGTAGAAGCAGGTTTTGGAGTCTCCCTACCTTCAACACGGGAGACGTCAGCAGACAGTTGAACAAAAGAAGGAAGTGCCTGTTACCACTCAATCTGGGGTTCAAACTAAGGGCAAAAATCTCAGCCAGTAAAGAAAACCAGACCTCGCAGCAGAGCCACTTGGAAAGAACTGGTGAAATCAGGCATGTACACTGGTGGAAATGAGACTGGACGGTAGGAAAAGGATGATATTGGTTCATACAAATGTCTACCTCAGACTTTGTGAAGATGGCAGTACTGCTGTGCTTTGTTAATTTAGTAAGGTAAAGCAGTAGTGCAGAGTTTGACTCTTCTTTGTTTGCATTATGCTTCTCCGCTGTACTCAACTGAATGCCAAATTAGTGCATCTTCCATGCCACAGGGCATGAAAGGCAATTACCACAAAGTTATCAGATAAAGAGACCTCAGCATGTCTGTCTCTGTGTTTTTCCCTAGCCATAAACATCTCAGGAGTGCTACTTTTGTTGCATTGCTAGTGGCAGCCAAATAAGGCAAGTTATATTGCTCTACCATTTAAATCTATTTTCCAACCAATTTCTATCTAGCGACTTCCCTTATCATTTATACCACAAAATCATTTCACTCCATCTGTGCAGATCCAGAATAGACTCACTAGCCAAAACCTGGATTTTTCTCTTTCCTAATTTGAAAATATCAAACCTATAGAAAACATTGAATCTCCATTTAAAGGAAGCTTTTGACAAATCAAGAAAAATAGCATAAGATTTATTTTCAAAATTGACAGCAGAAATGCTGTACATTTTGAAGTGGGACACAGTGGTACTACCTAATGCTGAACCTGGGAAGCTCTCTTATGCTGACCTCTTAATTCCTCAGTTAAACACTGGATAACTGTGTGGAGCAAATATTGGGAATTTAAGATCCCTTTAAAGGCAGAGATATCACAACTGGAGGACATTTAAAATAAATTTGGAAGAAACCTAGTCTAAACATTCCACAGTTTCCCTCCATCTAGGGCTTGGACATCCTACTTACACATTAGAGCACTTCTCAGCAGGTAGAGAGAACCTGTGCTCAAGTGATACATAAGTAGCTGATTTTTGTAGAGGCAGTTGAATTGATTGTATGTTATATAACACGTGAGCAATGCAATTCTACAACATCAAATTAAGGCTAAACCTTAGTTTTACTATGTTTTAAATTTGTTAAATGTTTCCAAATTATTCTGGTGTGAATGTCACCACTGTAGCAAATGCAGAAGGAGACCCTAGCTTCAAAGGCTGCCTGTCCAGCAGTCAGTGGAATGGGCACACAGAGTGCTTGGACTGCACCTGGGCTTTTGGTGTGGCTGCTTATAGCAATGAGTGGAATCCAGAAGCTCAAGACTTCTACATAATTCAGGAGATAATAAGACCTAGGATTTTTGTTTTGGTAAGTCATAACTAGTCATCAGCTGCTCAGTAAGTAGAATCAAGCTATTGTCTTGCCATCAGTTCAAGGGTATAATAAATAATTTAATAATAATATAGTATTCATAGTTACAATCTACTTTTGCAGCGTTGGTGCCTTGCAGGTTTGGGCAGTGCACGTGAGTGAACGTTTCATATTTGGCAATACCAAAATTTAATGAAGAAAATAATGATGTTCCAATCATCTCCTGCTTTTTGTAAAATGCACGTCCACTCTAATGGTATTTTGGGGGTCAGCTGCTGCTTACTTCTTAATAGAACATGGTGTTTTCATTATCTTGGTTTGTTGCTTTCCTTTGGCTTGAAAAACAGGAGTGTTTAGTTTTAAGAATAGCTAAAGCCAAAGTGGTAAAGAACAGAACACCAGAACAGGTGTTGCATTTTCCTCTGCCATTGTACTCAGTTACATTCATGGATTGCTCTAGTAAAGTTGTTTGATCAAGGGTCTAGCAATGTTCCTGTTAATGCTATTTCTAAGCATCCTCTGTCCTTTCCAGTAGTCCCTCCACTTGGTAGGCAGGGCAAGTCAAGTATTGCCAAAACCGACTTATGAGAACTGCTTCAATGACAATACAGTCAATGTTATTCATCAGAACGTTAAGAATTCCTGACATTTTCTTTCACATGGGATGGTCTTCATCTTTCAGTGGTATGTTCAGAACTGAGCATTATGGCTCAAGTGCAGCCAAATTTTAATCATCGTAATGGGTGTTGTCTGTACCTAGCAGTCAAGACTCCTGTGGAGAGTGGCTTGTATTTGAAACAAATCCCCAGTCCTGGACAATATGTTGGCATGTTGCTACTACTGTGATTTTCTGGGTACAGAGTGCAAAACCTGTTAGATCTTGATACTCATAATATTCATGAAACTAGACTTCTATTCAACCAAGTATGGGCAAATCTAATTCTCTGCAGTTCTGGGCAAGGGTATTTGCATGGAACTTCAGCACAGAACAGTAGGAGGTCTGAAGGCAGCTCATACTTTCACATTCATTTCTCAACTGACTGTTCTGTGCAAGGGAGATCTGTGAATCTGGGAATGAGCAAGGGAACGGGTTGAGCTGGGTTGGATAGTGTGTTCTTCCAGAGCAATGGGAGAAGAGGGAGAATTTCAAACTCTCTTACTACCACCTTGCCACAAAAGCAAGCAGTAGGATTCTCATTAATGTCAGAGCAGCTGGAAAAATGAGGATCAGAGACAGGATAGAGATCCCTGATTATACCCAAGGCTCTTTGAAATCTTAGTTGCACTTTGTCCTGTATACTTAGTGGTTTTGTGATACTGGCTAGTATCATGATTCTATGTTGGGCCAGGTATCAATATCATGGAAGTGGCATTACCTACAGTAAACCCTGCTGACAGTCAGGTATTAATCTAGCTTTGGAGCTATGCAGATGAGAACAGATAGGGTGTGCGTGGCAAAAGTCTCCTGTGGAAATTAAATTGTTAGTGTTCTACTTCAGTTTTACATGATAGCTAAATACAGATATGCACATATGTGCACATAGAGCTTTTATTTCATGTGCTCTGTGTGTGCAAATCATACGACTGGAAAGCTTTCGTCTCAGTTCCCTGCTCTCCTTTGGTTTTGGACTGATAGCCCACAGTGAGGTCTTACAGCAGGCAGCCTTCTCCACCACCTTGGAGGGTGTGGAGTAGAACATGTGCGTCCTGCTACCATGGTGAGAATGAGCTAGTGTCCTGTGTGTGTAGCTATCCTTTTACTTATCTCAGGGCAATCGAGCGCTCAGCTGAACTAGAAGACGCTGGTTGGTTGGTTGGTTGGTTGGTTGGTTTGTTTCCTACTGGCTGTTGAAGAGGTAAAAGTAAATGAAAGTATTTTTCATTTGCTGTTATGAACCATGGTAGAATTAAGAGGCAAGTACTAGTAACAGATTTTTAGATGTCACTTAAAACAATGCCTGAGCTATTTTTAATCTGACATTTTGGGTATACCTATATGCGTATGCCTGTGGATGAATTAATTGAATCCTTACAGATAAGCTACTATCTCTTTCAACCATATCAGTTTACCTTGCAGAAACTGTGCCTGTCTGTACAAGGTACTGTGTTTCTCCCAGGAAGTGATGAGTGCCTTCAACTCTTGTGGAAGATGCTCAGGCGGTCTGTGGAGGTCCGTACTCTTTAAGATGGGGCACTTCACCAAGATGAAATTAAAAAGCAAAGGACAGAATTCCCATTAGTGTCACTTACAGGACACTCAAGCAGCATATTAGATCTTTGACTTGGGGGTCGTTGTGAAGGCTTCTTATACTCTGCTATAGTCATATCCTACTGCAGATCTTGTAGTCCAAATATAAAATATTGGAAGCATTTCAATTCCAAAAAGGAGACATGAGTGACAAAGATAAGAAACTACTTCTGTGAAGGTTTAACCTGAGGTTTGTGGTAGAGCTGGAAATCAAACCTGAGATTGCAGGAAGAGCTCAGTTCTCCCAAGTTCCATTTTTTTTTTTTTTGCTTTCCCTGGTTGCTAGGTTCGGCGTTGCACAAAGATACTAGAGCCTAAAACTAATTCAGAACACTAATTCAATGAGAATTTATATTTTTTCTCAGGCCAATTAATATTGACTACTTTTGATTTCAGCAATTTTTACACAATCACATGTTGGCTCTTTTTCAGTACTAGAAAACAGCAGTGTTGTTTCTCTGTGAAGGTTGTAAGGAAAAGCACATCTTAACTAAAAGTTTTGCTACTGTTTAACATATACAGAAGCTTCTCTGTAATGAAAGTTTGGGTTCCTGGTATATTAGAAAACCTGCCTGTGGCTCCTCTTTAAGATATGTTAAGGCCGTCTTAGGATCAGAAGTGGCAGAATAATTCTGGTGCCAAATCAGAGTGTGTCTGTAAAATTCAGGTGAGTTTGATATGATATTCCTGAAGGGGCTGTAATATCAATGTATCAGTTGTTCAGACTTCTGACAGGTTTCTGCAGATGAGAATTTACCAAAGATACTTTTGTGCAGAGCTTTTTTTTTTTTTGCTTTTTTTTTTTCTTTTCTTTTCCCTTTCTCTAATTGTTTGTGACTTTTATAAATATTTGCTGTCATAAACACTAAATTTGGTCAGGTATGGCATGACAGCCTGCAGACAGAAGCAACTTTTGTTCTCTGACTACTTAGTCTGGATTCTTCATGTAAGATGGAGTTCAACAGCCTGTTATCGACTCCTGTGACTTTTGCTATCTGTCCTCTAGAACAGTGACAAACTTTTTCTTTTAAAAAAATCTGCAAATATGCTTTATATTTTCTCTGCATTTGGAAGTAGTTTGGTTTTTAACATAAGTCTTCTCATCTTTTATAATATCTTCTTCACTACTTCAAAATTTCCTTGATTTTGGGATATTGCTTTTCCTTTCTCTCTCTCTCTCTCTCTTTTTTTTTTTTTTGTAAAAATAAAAAACTTTATCTGCCCTGCCCTTTCTTTCTTTCTTTTCCACCTGCCAGGGGTTTGGTTGTGATAGGATGGGGAATGGGCTGTGCCTGTGCCTGCTGCTGTGCAGGGGCTCCTGCAGCAGCCGGCGGTGCCGGAGGCCAGCAGAGGGAGCAGCGAGTAGCGTGCGCTCGGCAAGGGCAGAGCCGCTACTCAGCTGAACTAAGCCAGGAGTTCCCTCTGCAGAAACGAGTGCAGCTCTGTGGGTGTAAAACTATGGGAGGAGAGAAGCTGAGCCTGCTCTGTGAGTCAGCTTTTTAACCGATTTTCTTCTGGGGCAGGAATAGCCTGTTTTCAAATGGTTATATGGATTTGTTTGTGCTAGGTGGTGCCAAAACAGCACTTCGATGGTGTATTTAGGTCAAGTGTTAGGCAAATGTTAGGTCAAATGTCAAATCACTCAACATCATAGAATGTGGATGATGATGACCTTCATATTTAGAGTAGCTGCATGAGCTGCATCAGAGAATTTTACTGAGCAGTTCCACATGGATCCTGTAGTTTCTGGTTGAGCTAGAGCAGATCTCATTTTCACCCATTCCCATCCATTTTTATTTTTGGCACTTTGTGTAAAAGAAAGTGAAAAAAGGACTTAACTTTTATGACAGAGAGGGTGGATAATTTTCAGTTCTCATTTCACTGTGGCCATGCTGAATCCCAAAGTTGGTTTATTGTGTATCTGCATATGACACACTTTGGTAGCACTTTGCAGTAAAATGAAGCTTAATACCATGAATCCAGATCTGGGAGCAGGGTGGCTGGAGGGCATTGGTATTTTGGTTTGAGTTGGATTTTTTTTTTTTTTTAAACGGCTGGATAGGGAGTTTCAATGTGTAAGGAAGAGGAAACATTCATTATGATTGTAGGAATCCCTAAACATCACAACTGGTTTTCTTTTTCCTGTGATTTCTTTAGCAAATTTGGAACCTCTCCTGCAGATGGGGATTTTTTTTTACCAGCTGTAGCCTTTATTTATACTAATATAAACACTAATTTCTACTAGGCCCTCTCCATTGGGCTTCTTATTCATCAAAGTACCAAAGTATTTGCCTAAATTTAAGTAGGTGTTTACTCATAAGCTAAGACCGCAGCTTACAAATGGGTCGATTTGTGCTACTGAATCAAAAAAGTAGGTTCCAGTTTTCCACTAATCTTGCCTTCAGATTGTTCACAGCAGGACATGGCACCACAGACAAGAGCTGCTGTTCTGTGGCTATGGCCTGGCTTAGAAAAAGTGGCTTCGCCACCAAGGAAAAACTCAGTCAGTGCGGAACCTCTTGTGAATTAGTTTCTTCCTTTCACAGACATACTTAACCAGTTTATATTCCATTTCATCCACCACCTCTAAATTAATATCACAGTGTACTCTTTTCATGGTCCAAATCTCTGGTCAGATAAAGTTGGCTTTCTTACTAAGCATACGTGTCACTTTCTGCATGTATTCACTGTCACTGAATTGTTATGTAGAAGTCCTACAGTGAAATATCTTTGTCTCATGGCCAGTCTGCATTAGAGCTTCCAAACTCTGCATTTAATGTCCTGCCTCACTACCACTTACCTGCATTGCCTGTACCCAGTACAGGTCTACACAGCACCAGGGATAATGGAGTATGTCCTTTTCTCTCAGCCTCTTCATGTGTAAAATGGAGATGCTAAAAGTCACGTCCATTTCAGAGAAGATCCTTACGGGTAGTTAGTAAATCCTTCTGGATAGTAATTGAGGTGTAGATGAGACCTTTTTATTTAAAGGACTAGAAACATAAAGCATGACACTTGCCAAGCCTTCCAAGTGCGAGTATTAAACATTTTGGCCATCAGCATGAAGCAAAGGTAGCGTGAAAGAACACCAGCTGTGATGCAAAACATGAGCTTCCGAGTACCAGGATGGTGATGAAGATCAAGTACTATGTTGCTCACATGTATATGTATACATACAAATAAAAAGATTCACCATAGGAGAATTGTTGAGCCAGTTTTCACAAGGCTGGCGATGCAGCATGTCAGAAAAATACCTCTAGTTTTGCACAGTGTAACTTTTCTTGCTGCATTTTGGCCAGTGATGAACTGGGCTTCTGATGTCATGGCTGCCGGGGCTGTGGTAACTTCTCCTTCAAATCATGAACTGTTCTTACTGGGTATTATTACATGTGATAAGCTGCCAATTCTTAGAGCAATTCTGGTCAGTAGGTTTAAGGATGTGAGCATTTCCCCCAGATGGGATCTCGTGATTTTGCAGGTATGGAAATAAAACACGCTGATTTCTAGAAAAGCAAGTAATGTTCTATAAATAGTCCTGTCAAGAAATCAAAAATTTTGTTTCTGCTGCTTTAGTCCACAGTCATGCTGCTAGAATTTACAGGATTAACTTTGTGTACTTTTTTTTTTTTTTTCTTTGTGGAATCTGGAACAGGTCACTACAAGTATTTTATATGCACAATTTTAGAACTGTTGGTTAGCTGAGATTGCTCATATGAATCACCTGGGATTACTCCTGCTTCTTGTGTGGCTGAGCCAGTTTGCATAATTAGGAGAAAGCTGTGTGAAGGAACCACTGCGCTTTGGAACCTCCCTGGGTTTTGATCAAAAGCCCATTGAAGCCAGATCCCTCTGGCTGTAGTCATCAGGCTAAGGCAGAGGCAGCAAATGAATGAGATAAGGCAATTATGGAAACTGTTAAATCTGAGTATTTCTGAGTTCTCTGGGTCTTGTCCCTGAGAATGGGAATCTAGGCTGTCTCTGTAGTAACCCACAGACACAAAGCTGTTGTAATTTCAGAAGCAATGCAGCCACTTAGAGGCAATTTTTCCACCAGTGTGTAGTCTTAGCTCTGTTTAGTATATTTGTGAAAATGGAGTTACAATGACTTTGGAGGCAGACTCTTTTGAAAAATGTTTTGGTCAACTACAGTAGACCATTAAATGGAAGGAATGAGTTGTGCTTATGACCTCCTCAGAGCCTCAGCAGTGTGACTGCAGCTCACCTCTTGGTGTTTGATTTGCAAGAGGTGAGGAAAGCTTGGAGGGCTCAGGCAGCTGAGATGGCATTGGCTTGAAATACCTGGGCTGCTTGAGTGGGATCTTAAAGTGCCACCGCACTTTCTGTGTTATCCAGCCCATTGCTTTGCTCTTTTGCTTTTCTTGGCTACTGTGAGTTTGACCTACATCTGGCTGCTAGGACACATCTTTGGGAAGAGGTTTTTCAGCATGTGCCTCTTAAGCTGACAAGGCCTCGCTGTGAGTGCTGTGTCTCTAGGAGACACGTTGTTCCTACTAGGGAGGTAAAATGGTATAGGATTTGTACTTTCACCATGAAGTTAACGTTAATGTTTGTAAATAACCATCAGGATTGCTTATAAAATAACCAGATTTAACCTTAAAAAGAGGGAGTGCAGGTGAGATGAAGATGGGATTCTCTTTAGAGAAAAGGTGGCTTTTGAAAGGGTGTTTTGGCACTCCTTGAGTGGGGGAGGGGCCAGGAGTGGGTTGTCCAAGCAAGGCAAGTTCCCTCAAGGCCTGTCAGGAGGAACGGGTATGGGAACCCTTGGGGCAGTGCCCAAGGATGGTACTTGGGGAAATGCTGGAGCTAAGCAGATTCATTTCCCTCAAGGTGCAAGTCCTCATCTCTCTCTGGCAAAGGGGAGGAGTGGTTGAGAAGCTGTCTGCCCTGAAGGAGTTTTGCAGCCAGAGCTGAACCTGAGCAGCTTTGCTGGCAAACTTCCTGGCACTTTACTTAGTGTAGCCTGTACCAAAAAAAGGATAAGCTGCACTGGCAAAAGGATTTTTCTGAAGCTCAAGAAGAGTTTAGATTCAAGTACTGGACATGAGATTCTAGGAAATGGGTAACTTTTATCTAATTCACTGCATCTATTTTCTATGTTCATGTGAGTAATCCTGGCAGTTCTCTGGCAATCACATGAAAAAGGGTTTATAGGATCAAGTCCCCAGGGCTTAGTGTTGTAAGATGCCAAGCTGTCTAACCCCAGACAAGGAAATCACCTGAGCTTGGACTTTAAGGACATGAGAGATCTTTTTGTAATTAATAGGACTTGTCACATGCTTAAAATTGAATCCACACGTAAAGGACCAAGTTGGATCAGACTTGCAGGTTTGGTACTTGTCATCCTTCAAGGCAGAGCCCAACAAAATCAATAGCTACTAGATCACTGTGTAGCAAAACCTGTGTAGTATTTTATTAACAAAAAGTATTTTGTTAACAAAAAGCAGCAAAAAGATTATAGAATATCACTATGTTCAAAATATGATTTAAAAAAAAAGGTTTATTTCAATTTAGTTGTTCTCTTGATACATAGCAAATGAAATTATTTTGTAGTATGAAGTTACAGGTGCTATGTTTCTAGTGCGTAATATAAAGGAATGAGCAGTAAAGGTTAATATAAAGCCCAGTTGGAAATCTGACAAGCTGGGCTTCACAGGTTTGCTGAGAGTAGAATGGAAAGTGTGATGGCTTCTCCTCCCACATCTCTGCACCTCCCACCACCTTCCTTGGTGGAAGTCTTTAGACTATCATTCGCATTCTCTAGAGTGAAGCCTCATAATCAGCTTGTACCTGAGAGATATTAAGTATTTCTTTATTAGAGTACAATTCATTTAAATATTCCCTGTGTTTTGCATTTGATTACCTAATAGTTTTACATGTGTTTAAGGCTTCAGGATTCTGTGTTTCCGACGCCATTGGTGTTTGCCATGATGTCTATTGCCAGATATGAACTCTTTGGGGAAAGGAGTGTCATTGCAATGTGTATTTGAAGGAGAATTAAGAACAGAATAGATGTATATGGCTTTTTTGTGCAATGTCTTCCAGACCAGAGATCTCGCATAGTATGCACTTGGAGCATGATTCCCCTTCAACAAACAAGGTAATTCAGGGCCAGGACCTTAGCTGTTGTAGGTAGGTGTAGTTCCATTAAAACCTATAGTAAGCAGCAGTTTCTATCAGCTAAAGCTGTGTTTCCTAATGTTGAAGAAAGGATGAAAACTTTCCTCCTCCTGATGGAAATGATGTGCTTCTGAATGCATATGATTGCCCTTGGGAAGTATGGGGCTGATGTCTTAGGAACACATATGGCCATGATTAATATCCTGTGCGTGTCCTAGAGAGCTATAGCAAAAATCTTTTTATTGTTGGCTTAAAATGAACATCATTGCATGATGGGTATAAAAGATGAATTTCCAAAGCTGGCCCAGACAGTTAAGAGTGCTAAAACTCCATTTAAACACTTAAAGCAAGAGACTCACTTGTTTTGTGTTGGTGAGAGATGGCTAATGCTTTTATCTTCTCGTGACTTCTGTGGTGCAGTGTCTGTGAATGCCACAGTTTCAGATAGGTGCTACTCTGACAAAGTGAGGTTCCTAGTTACAGGAATTTCTGGAGTGATGCTGTATTTGTAAATGATGCTATGGGCTCATCTGCCATGTAATGCTCATTGTCTAAGTGAGCCAGCAGCAAGGCAAGAGAACTAGAGACACAGAGGCTGTATCTGTGAGCAATGCTATAGGTTAGGACAGTATCAGCAGACAAAGGCACTATTAACTAAATAGAAAGAGTCAGGATTAAGTGCTTTGTGCCTCTGAAGCTGCTATACCAAGGCTGGCACTGTAAATATACTTACAGTATATTCTTCTGGGGAGATTTCTGTTAATATCTGAATGAACAAAATAAAAAAATTAACCTCTCTCCACTAAAGATGATGCCCCAAGTACATCTGAACTCTCAGCAAGTGCTACAGATGGAACCAGAGTGCATCCAACTTTTTTGTTTTGCTTCTCAATCCTGAATCTTAATTAGTTCCCTACTGCTTTAGTACATGCACAACATTTTAATAGTCATAAGGACTTAACTCCAATCCACATTGCCATTTCCACAATTCACTCTTTCATACTAGTAGCAGTTCTTTCCCCCCTCCCCCACATTTAGGAATAGCATAAAGAAAACTAAATAGCCAAGCGTGTAGCTGTAGATTGATGAGGTTGTCACACCATTCTCTTCACCGTTTTCTTCCGACCTGCACTGCGCTCTAATAGATGGATGATTGCTGGGGGAGGGAGAGAGTTAGCAAATCCCACAGCCAGATGTTCAGGGATGGACAGAACGACCTTCTCAAGGAACCCAGAGGACTAGAACTGTGTCCTTTGGAGGAAGAAGGACACTCAGGTGCCTCTGGCTGCTCGTGTTTATCTCTCTCTTCAAAAGGAGCACAAATGGGCTCAGCATGGCTGCAAGGATGGATGTTTCTCAGTGCATCGCGGGAAATGACCAGTCATCCGTCTCTTCACTCTGGAGTCTGCCTGCAGCCATCAATCTTGTAGCCCAGCACGGCAGCTCCTTTGGCTTAGTTTGGCTCAACATTAGATGAACAAAGGGAAATGAAAGCTGAGCAGAGGGAAAGGAGGGAAGAGCAACTATTCTCTGTTTCCCTTTGCTTTTCTCTTTCATGGCTATCTCTCCCTCTTCCCCACTATCATCTGCTTTCACTGTATTTCGTAAGGTGTAGAAAGGGCCTAGGAGAGAGACGTTGAAAAACCTTAGTTCAAGGCTCAGAACTTCCATTTTCCAGATTTTTCTATGGCAGTTTTCAGAGCAAGTGTGCCATAGTTTAGCTGCAGCAGACAAGGAGTGGGAACATAATAGCTTTCTTCCATCTTGCTGCTTTCCACCCTGATTCTTCCTGATTCCTTCCTCAATGTCACCTGAGTGTTTTTGGGTGTGTACTTCATGTCTCCATTCCTGTTCTATTCAAAAAGCAATCAACAGAGCCACATGGTGAGGCTTTCTGGAGAAAGTTATGTACTTGTGATGGTTTGGGAGTTCCCTGCCCCCCCCCACTTTGTAGAATCACCCAGACTAGACTCAGCCGGCTGGAAGTTAAGGACTGAAGCTCTATTTACAGCTTAGCACAATATACAAGCAGAGAGATACACAATAGACAGGAATATTTACAGAAATATACAAGTTAAAGGTAATACGGAAACACGACACCCCTCCCAGAAATCAGAGACCCCAGGGGAGGCTTCCAACCACCCTTCCACCTTCTCCCCAACCCTGTACCTTACCCCAAGGTTTGCCTTACGTGCAAGGTGAGTTGAGAGGATCGGCCAGGGGGGTTAGAAGGAAAGTGGTTAGAGAGGTTACTCGGCAGAGAGAAGGCCAGAAGCTAGACAACCCAAGAGTGTCTGCAAGCCTGAGTGTCTTATCTATGTTTTGTGTTCTTTTCTTATCCATCTCAGCAAGCTTGTGAGTGAAGCAGACATCACCATTGTTTCCTTTTCACAGCCTATAATATAATTTTCTCTATTAAAATATCCCAATTAGCCTCAAACCAGCACGATATTCAGTGCTATGATGGCAGCTTCTGTCAGCAATCACGAGCTCACCTGAGTCAAGCCTCCTTGATGTGAGAGCACCGGGGCTATGCAGGCATTGCACAAGGTGCCTGAGCTCATCCAGCACCTGTGGGTCCTACTGTGAAACTGGAGGTCATGCTGATATCTTTGTTGCAGTTGATATGTAGCCCATCAGAGTTAAAACCATTAAGAAGTGTCCACTTGTAGACATTAACTGATTTAAGCACTGGATTCGGATGGGCCAGTTTTTGCCTGAAATGCTCAGATTTTATGTACTTTGAACCAGGATGGAAGGAAAAGAAGTGTGTGAATTCACTACCTGCTGGACACCCATAGGTAGGGTCTGCTTTTTTTCCATGGTGAGCTGCAATGTGGTTGGTTTTCCCCTGAAATTCTTGCCTCTGGATATCATAGAAAAAGGTATTTGTCTTATTTTGTGGAAGTCTTGTTTAGAGGTAGCATTGCTCCCCTTAGCACTGTCCCACTGTGGTATTTGATTGATGTATTTAAAAAAGACATGTGATTGCAGTTACTTCCTAATTTTCCTGGTTGACCTCCATGATCTGAACATCAGGTCTGAAAAAGTCAGGCTCCACTGCAGAAGGGTGGTAGATTTCTCTTTCCTGCTTTTTACTGTAGGCAAAGAACCAAGGTCTCCCAGGCATACACAAAGCTTATTAGGAGACTGAAGACGAAACTAAGCATTGAGATGGCACAAGGGAGTTCTGTAAACTCAGATATTGGACACAGAGATGTCTGAGGAATCTTTAGCTACCTTCAACCCAAATGTGCCATCTGGAGTGAGTAGACTTATGCCAAGATGGGGAAAATTTATACCATCCTGGGTTTAAAGAGATGCTTTGCAGTTTGTGCTGAGGTTCTTTTTAACCATAAACCTAAAGCATAAACCCTCAAGGAAAAAACTTGTTTAGTAAAAACCAGTTTCTCCTCCCCCACACCTTGTGTGAGCAGGCTTTACAAGTGGGCACAAGAATTCAGGGAATTCTTTCAAATCTTCTATACAAAATAGCATCCTTTTCCAATCCGTGTGTTTGATTGTGCCCCTTTTCAATGATTGGTCATATTTTCTGCTGCTACCAATTTTCCCTCCCTGCAAATTTTGAAACAGACAAATCTTGTGGATGTTGTCATGAGACAGCCTACCCCAGATGGCACATCTGTTTCTCGGGATGCCCTCTGGCTGGCCTGTTGGCAGGCATTCCCGTGGCTTTGAAGGTCACCTTGTTTACACCTTGCTTTTTTCCTCCTCCCTGTTCAGAGTCTTGCTGAGCCTGCAGGCTGGGCTTCACCATCTGCATTTTCTCTGGTGCCATTAATCTTCCTGTTTACCATTCTGTTATTAATTCTAGAGTTCACCTTTTTGTCTAAACGCTTTATAGGCCTCTTGGAATTTCTTGCCTTTTTGTGGCAACAGATCTGAGCATCTCAGTAGATGATTTGCTTTGTTCTTTCCCATTTCTGAAAGGATACCTACTAGCATCTCATACCATTTTTCTATTACAAGCCTTCTGCCTTATAATAACATTTTTCAATTATATAGCTTCATCTGTCAGATGCATCTTACCATACAGGTAAATATTATCCTCATTCTTTGGAATTTGTGGATTGGCCATGGAAATCAGGTATCTGTGGAAATGGTCTTGCCTTTTTTCAGGGTTTTTCTTGTCCGGAAAACAAATGTGTTTAAATGTGGCTTTGTGAGAACCTGTAAGAACACCTTGCATTTTTGGTGTGTTTTGTTTGAGTGTCTGAACACCTATGAATATTTAACAAGCCCTACCAAACCCCAGAGGATACATGAAAGCTATCACCATTTGGCAGGTTATGGAAAGGCAGAGGGTACCTTTGTTAGACTTTGGCCCAAAATCACATGGTGAGACAGCAGTGATGCCTAGGGTGATTGTTCCTTATGCCATCTTGAAATCATTGACACTTAGCTGTAGACTTTCTATTCTTCAGTAATTTATGCAGGCTTGCTATTTACCGAGCCAGAGATGCTGAATGGCCTCTGCTTTTGGCGTGGCTGACTTCTTCAGACACCAATATGGCTATTCTGCTTCCCAGACTTACCTGGGTTGCTGAGCATGGTCTTTCTGCAAGTGGGAGTTCTGCAGACAGATGCAGAATCAGGATGGGCACACTGGTAGTCTGGCCAAGTGGTGCTAAAAAGCCCTGCTGCATCCTTGCTGATGCCTTTAGAGCTGACTGGGTGTCTCTGCCTGCTCTCCAGCACTTTAGATTTTACAAGGGCCTCATTAGTGGAGCTGCAGCATCCTGTGGGCATGTGGAGCCAGCCAGAACTCAGCACTGCACTCAAGCAAATAACCCCCTTGGTCTGGAGCATAAGAAGGTGCAGAGCAGCCTCCCAAGAATCATTGCAGGGCTCAGATTGGCTTTGGCAGGTTTATCAGCTCTGGCTTAGTGCCGGCTCTGCTAGGCCTGGACTGAATTAATTGGGATGCTTGTGCACTGCAGTTGAGAGATAACTGCATTACAGAGATTTATCTGTTACTAAAGGTATCCCCTCCACTGTCCCTGATAAGGAGGAGGAGAAGCTATGCAGAGTCGCACAGAATTTGTGGCAAGGTTACAGCGTGGTTGGTTTTACACATGGTTTATGTATGAGTTTGCATTCAGTATGAGTGGTTTTATTCAGTGCTGTCATTGCAACGGAGATCCACTCCCTGTTACAACGTGTGTGGTGTCAGGGTGACCTGCCCAGCTGTGTCTTGTGGGGCTGACTGGTGTTTGCTGATAGCTGTCTGGCCACTGAAAAATAATCAGATTCTGATTCTTCTGATGGGTCAAAAGGCTCAGCCATCTGTGTGAGTGAGTCTATATGAACACTTGCAGATAGGTAGGCCAAGTTATTCTCTTGCTCCACACAGGCCATATTAGGGTGACACAAAGCCCAAAGAAATAGAGGCTGTACTAAAGAATTTTTCTAAACTGCAGCAGTTGCCCAGCCTCTGCCCTGCAATAGTGCCTGATGCTGCAGAAGTCCTGATGCAATGTGAGCCCACCTAGAGTGAAAGTGCAACAGTGACCAGAACACAAATGAGTGCTAGAATTGTATTATTGAATGGAGATATTCCTTTATGATTTGAACCCTGAGGGTAGTTACCTGATCCAGCATTTAGCCTGATATTGTTGGCAGTCTTTGAGAAGCAAGTACAGTATATTATATGTGACAATGATTTATATCTACGCTGAGAAATAAATCTGTAAAGAACTTCCAAGAGACAACTGACAGGAGGGCTTGTGTGTGTGTGGGTTTGGTTTTTTGTGTGTGTGGTTTTTTTTTTTTTTTTATTGAGAGATTTTATAGAGTCATTCTAGTCTGCCAAAGAAATACAGCTGCTTGTAAAGTCCACATTTTGATGATAGGTTAAACTAAGCAATGCTTAACCTTTTGTTTGGGGGCCTCTGCTGTTTTCTGCAGACTTATTTCTCCCTCCTTTTGTGTTGTAGCCTCCTGGGAAATATTTTACCTGGGGGCTGATAAAAGCTTTCCATTGGATCCAGGTCTTAAAATTCAACACTGCCTTCTGTTTTTTCCTGCAGTTTACAGCCAGGCTGAAGAGTTAAAATGTTCCCTGTACCATAGCTTCCTCTGTCTTCTTCCATCTCTTCACTTTCTCCCTCTTACCTCATCCTAAGACTAGCA
This sequence comes from Semnornis frantzii, assembly GCA_013399775.1. NCBI lineage: Eukaryota > Metazoa > Chordata > Aves > Piciformes > Ramphastidae > Semnornis > Semnornis frantzii. The sequence goes on along the minus strand of VWYK01046363.1, from coordinate 3,162 downwards.
GCTTTACAGGAAGAGGAGCTAGGGAGGCATTGAGATTTTCTAGTCTGCCAGTGCTCCACAGAGGAAACCTCAATTGTGCCTAAAACTTGCAACAAGTGTTTACTAAGATTAATTTCAGAGCTTTATAGAATCCCATGGCTCCAGCCTGAAGAGGCATTTTCACTTAATGGCAGATAGTCCTCCAAAACTAGTTTTTCCATACAAAATGATTTGTTTCTGAAGAAACAAATACTTTCTTGTTTTCAAGTATTCTTGCTTCTAAAACCATTTTGCCTTTTTTTTTTTTTTTTCAATTGGATTGTTGTTCTTGCCATGGTCCCTGTTTATGTGGAGAGTGCAATAACAAGCATGAGATTTGAGGATGGAATTATCAAGGGAGACAAAGAGTTACTGGAGTAGCCTTCCAATCATCACTACTGCCATGGCTTTATTGCATCTGGCTTGGATTAAGAATAAAGAGAATTTGATTTTTACTAGTCTCTAGAGGCATTTGTTTGTCTTCATGGACTCATTGTGACAGTCTATCAGTAGTTCAGTCACAGGGGAGGTCCGGGCCTGGGCTGGCAAGAGGTCTCTCAAGCTAGAGAAGAGCAGATTTAGATTGGATGTTAGGAACAAGTTCTTTACCATGAGGGTAGTGAAACAGTGGAACAGTTTGTCCAGGTACGTCATTGAGGCCCCATTCCTAGAGGTACTCAAGGTGAGGCTCAACAAGGTGCTGGGCAATGTGATCTAGTGGAGGATGCCCCTGCTTACTGCAGAGGGGGTTGGACTAGATGACCATTGGAGGTCACTTCCAACCCAGACCATTCTATGATTCTACAATTCTGTGACTAGGGTGGGAGAGGGTAGTAAAGAACTGTCACTGACAGGTTTGCTACAGATGGGTGCTGAACTGCACTAATATTGGAAGAATGGACTGTGCCTGCAGAGCTCTGTCTTCAGTCTACCTGGTTCTGGCCACTGCTGTGAATGCATCAGTTCCAAGGACAGTAACAAATCACTGTGCTGGCCATGAATGTAACAAGCTAAGGAGAGTCTGGTTGTGCATGCACAGTAAAGCTACAAATCCAGCTATTCATGTAAGGCATTGTCTCCTCTTTCTTGAGGGATTCCATCCCCCCTGCCCCCAGCCTTTGCACTCTAGTGCTATATTTGTGCCTTGGAGATGTGGAGATGAGCGTATGATGGATGGATGGATGCTGCTTGTCTAGGTTTTTCACCACCATTTCCCCTGGGGCATTCTGTCTGCTGGCAGAGAGCACCATCCCAAAAGATGGTATCTTTTGCAAACTCGACAGCTAACAGACAGCTTCTCTCTCTGCATATTTCCCCAAAGAAGAGCAGGCTTAATCTGGTTTTTATATGGCATATTTCATTATAATCTTTTTGACTTCCCATGTTCCCAATACGCCGTCATAAATAAAACGCTGGGGGTGGGAGCAGCAGAGATGCTGAGGCTTCACACTCTTGTGACACTGATAGATTCTCATTTTAAACTGTCATGGGATTTAATTGCTTGCTGAGCCACTGCATTGCACTTTCAGACACATCCTGCCACATCCTCTTAATGAGCTTAGTGGCTGCATTCACTCAGCAGTAGTTCTGTTTGCTGTGAATTAGGTGGCTTTTTTAGACCACCTATATGATTTTAAAGAGGTAGTGGTTATTAAGGTAACATCCTTGGATTTGTCCATCTTAAACAGCACTGCATGGACTTGATATATATAGTTTCCTCTGGCACTTTTTATGTTCCAAAAGACCAGCACCAAGAAACAAAAAGACAAGAATCTATGTGCAAAGTCAGTGTTTGTCTAAGAGGGTTTTTGGAAGCCGGATTGCTTTGGTTTGCATAGTAGCTGTCTCTGGCGTGATAGATCATGCTGGAACTCACCCAATAAGTATCTCTGTTCCCAATTAGAACTGGAAATGGAGCTGCTTACGAGTGCACAGAGATGATGGCTTGGGTGGCAGCTGCTACTGTGGAGATGGAAATGATCCATTGTAAAACAAGTACATTGCGCTGTATAGAAAAAGGGATGGTTGCTTTTAATTTATGTTTCAAAGAGACACTGAAAAGTTGCTTAGCTCCCAGTGCCTTGTAAACCAAATGTAGCATATTTAAGGACAGGAACTTGCAGCTATTTTGGTGAATCAAAACTTGAAAGAGCACCACCATTTTGTAGGATTTGTGCAAATGTGCTTCTTTGGAGGGCAGCAGTTTAATAGAAAACAGATGCACTAATGGTACTGGCATGGATGCTTGTTCAGATTCTACCACCACGGTCTAAGGACCTTGATAAATAGAGAGGTTGCTACACTGAGCTGGTAAGCAGAAATAGCTGTGTAAATTCAATCACTATGAAAAGGACAAATTAAGAAACATAAATTTTAATTATATGCACACACCCATATTTGAACTATAATAGAAGTACAATATTTAGCTGTGACACCAATATTACAATGCTTTATTAGAACAGGAAGACTTAAAATAACATTTTCTTTTTCATTGATGTGTTTTGTTGATTTGAGATTGCCATTTCATGTGGTTCTGTTTCCTTTATCTCCTATGTTAACCAGGTGCTATTACATTTGCAATATTAATAAAAAAGGAACTGTATCTACAAACCTAAAAAATTATATACAAAAGACTAAGTTTTTAGTTACTCTGCCTTTACTAGTAGTTATTATGTGTAATAAAGATTAAGGCCTCTAAACTTGCGATTTCCGAAGAAGAACTTCTCGTACAAACTAGTACTTGCAACAGAAAGAATTTAGAACAATTAGTGGGTAGTAAATGTTAATACCTCTATTAAAAAAATATCTGATGTGATCCAAGGGTTTAAAGCCCCTTAAATTGTATGTGGCCAGTTGAGAAATTGATTGAAAGAGTAATTAGGTCTAAGTAACAAAACACCTGGGAAATGATA
>VWYK01046359.1:1479-16583 GCA_013399775.1 Semnornis frantzii | reverse complement strand
CTCTGTCCATGTCAGTGACAATGTACTTCATGATAAACACCACCCTCTTGCTGTTCCCCCACAGGCACACAAGAGCCTGATTCACAGGGATCTGTTGCCTAAGTCCTTTCAAGAGTCAGTCTTCCATCAGTAAAATCGAAAAACAAGAGCAGATAAGCAAGTGTCAGAGGTGGCTCAGTACCCAGCTGGGGAACACTTCTGGTCATTGTGCTATGCACTTATCTACCTTCTTACTGGGACACATCCACTCCCTCTTGTGTCTGACTCTTGAGACATTGCATTACTTTTTGAAAAGAGTATTTTGGATTTTTACTCACCCACAGGCTTTTTTGAGAATGCTGTCATGGCACTGCACTAAATAGTCTGAAACCTTAATATGAGGTAGATGAAGTTTACAGTGCATGGAGAGGAAAAGTCAGAGGACAGAATTGCAGTTTTAGTCTAAAAACCAGCCCAAGACAGATAGCTCTAGGGCTTCCATTTTTTCTTAGCCATGAGGATTAACATCTATAAGCCTTAGGCTGTAAAGGTGGTTTGGGAGGAAATGAAACAGAGAGGGATGGAAATTCAGGAAGCAGTGTCACATTTAACTGTGCTGTGGAAGCAAAGTGGAAAAATTCAGAAATCAAACCCTGAAGACAGAACTATCCAAAATCCTGGGAAATAATTCACATTCTAAGCACAGATTCAAATCTAGAAAAAAAACTAAGTAGTTTAATAAAAAGAAGGAATTGGACAGTTTCCCTCTTCATCCCTTAAACAACTAAAGAAGCAGAATAACAAGGCTAAGACTCCCTGCAGAACTTAAATCAAGGCCTGTAAACTGGTGGTGTGACAGCAGTAATACATTTTATTTCACAGATTATCCTGGCACAAGTATCTTGGTCAGGTAATTAATTCACAGACTGAACACTTGACCCAAATTTTTAGGGGTAATCCACTTGGTAATCTCCTAAATAGCTCCAGGCAGATATTCATAGCAGGGATTTCAATACCTGTACTTCTTTAGTAGTTGGGCCGTAAGCTGAAGTGCTCTGGCCACGCTAATCCTCATTAATAAAAGAGCATTTTATACTGAGACACACATAGTCAGTCTGTGTGTTCCAGGTGAGTGCACTTGAAGACCAATTTCTCAATGTATTTCTTCTTTACTCCCCATAAAGGGAGTAAAGGCTGGGGAGGGACTATTGACAAGATCTTGCAATGACAGGACAAGAGGCAATGGGTTTAGAGAGGGCTGGAGCAGCTCTGCTGTGAGGACAGGCTACAAGAGTTGGGGGTCTGCAGCCTGGAGAAGAGAAGGCTTCCAGGAGACCTTAGAGTAGCCTTCCAGGATCTGAAGGGGGCTACAGGAAGGCTGGGGAGGGACTATTGACAAGGTCTTGTAATGACAGGAACAAGGGGCAATGGGTTTGAAGTGTCAGAGGGGAGATTTAGAGTGGATGTTAGGAGGAAGTTGTTTGCAGTGAGGGTGGTGAGACACTGGCACAGGTTGCCCAGGGAGGTTGTGGAGCACAGAATCACCCAACGTGATCTTTGATCAACCTCTCTGGAGGTGTTGAAGGCCAGGTTGGAAGAGGCCTTGAGTGAGCTGTGCTAGTGGGAGGTGTCCCTGCCTAATGNATCTTCCAGGGAGGGAGTAGCCACAATCTCCCTGGGCAACCTGTGCCAGTGCCTCATCATAGAATCACAGAATAGTAAGGTTGGAAGGGACCTCAAGGATCATGTAGCTCCAATCCCCCTTAATTCCAAGTTCTTCACTCATGCTACATCTTTCTGTATCAAGACTACACACAGTAAGTGGGATTAATCTGCTCTGACCAAGACATAAATATTTGGACATCTGGTTCTGAGCTAGGCCCCCTGTGAATCCTCTATGGGCAGCAGAGGAAGAATGACATCTCCAAGGGGTTAGTCATCTCTCTGGGAGAGCACCACAAGGTCAATCTGATGACTCATTCCCTGGAGATGTTTATTTTTTCTCTGCTGACTGCAAAGAAAGTCCAGAATGGTCAGCTAAGAGCTGGACATCTGACCTAGTTCATGACAGAAGAATGCCACGCAAGGTTTTCAAAGCACTGCATTATTTATGTCAAATGGCCACACAGCTGCAGCATTACTCTGTAGACTTCCAGATCCTTTCTGCACAAGAGCAGAAGAGTATTTTTGCCACTGCAGAATCACACAGATCACACACACCTATTTTGGTACTCTACTCTTTTCAATTTCTCCCTCCATAAGGCAAAATATGTAACTGTATCCAACTGGGCCTATGGGAAACCAGTTAAAAAGGATGCAAGGAAAACATTCCTCAGATCATTTCAAGTAGAGGAAAATTCTTGAAGGAGGGAAGCTCGTTTCACAGTCTCCATGGTTAGCAATCTGAGGCATACAGGCATGTAAAGCAAAGCCATCTCCCATCTGTTCATGGTATAAGTTTGCAGAGAGTGTTGATAAGACAAATTAATGCCAGTAATGGCCAATGTTCATGATGTTTATAAAATAACCAAAGTGGAGCATCTGGAAAGCTCATAAATTTGTTCTTATAAAGCCAACAGAGTGTAACACCTTTCCTTGAGCCTGTTTTTTTGGTTTAGCGTTTGTTTTTTTTTTGCTGACCTTGTCCTCTTATGCCTGATCTGTCAGAATCTCTCCTCTTCTAGACATTGCTGTGACTGTGGTACCCTGAAACTCATCTTTTGAAACCAGATCTATTTCTGGGTTTGTAAGTTCAGCAATCAGCAAAAAAAAAAGAACAAACCAGATAGCCAAAACTGCAAGTTTCCACCTGAAAGTACAGGGATCTCTCTTTCCAAGTGACAGATGTTCTACAACAGTTGGTGACAAACAGGCTAATTTAGACTGATTTAAGTAAAGTTCAGCCTGCTGACAATGGGGGATTTTTTTAAATGCAGCTGAAGAAGGCATTTCTGAATGCTAGGGCTGACTGTTGCACACAAAACTACTGGAGCCCTGGTGTGAACTGAACAGCAGAGCCATGTGTGGTGCCTGTGCCTCTGCTCCTCATGCTGCCTTTTAAATGGTGAGATGGAAGACAACATTGCCTAGTAAATTACCAGGGGAATTAGCTGGTCTTTAAAATTTATTTAGTGAACATATCTCCTCAGCAATCAAATGTTCTTGCACCAGAATCTTTCATTTTAAGTTCTAAAGCATCTAAGCTCTAGCATTAGGAGGATATGTGCCTTGGAGTGAATTGGTCTACTGAGATGCTGAGCTCTCCATCACAAATCCCCTCCCTGGGGTTGCCCAGGGAGGTTGTGGCTGCTCCCTGGCTGGAGGTGTTGAAGGCCTGGTTGGAGGAGGCCTTGAGTGAGCTGTGCTAGTGGGAGGTGTCCCTGCCTATGGCAGGGGGTTGGAACTGGATGATCCTTGAGGTCCCTTCCAACCTTACCATTCTGTGATTCTATGATTCTGTGAAATACATGAAGGATCCAGGGGCTGCTCTTCTAACTCAGACAAGTCCACCGAAGCTTGTGAGCTCATGCCTTCAGCCATAACTTCTGAAGGATGACCACTGAGAAAAGCCTGTAAGGTCTTTTTTTTTTTAATTTAAAGACTGGGAGATGGGTGGGTAGGGGAAAATGCTTACAACTGTGTTGTCCTCTATATGGGAAATTCTCTTGAGTTTTGTTTCTAACTTGCACATGAGAACTGGCTTCAGTCTTCACCTTTTTGAGTATCATAAACCTCTTGCTTGAGCATCCATGATAAGCATGTTAAAACCCACCAATAATTAGATTAGCTTTCTTGCCTTGCCTTGTCTTCTGTCTTGCCTTGCCTTGTGTCTTGCCTTGTCTTGANTCCTCTCCTCTCCTCTCCTCTCCTCTCCTCTCCTCTCCTCTCCTTGAAATCTCCTTGAAATCTCCTCTCCTTGAAATCTCCTCTCCTTGAAATCTCCTCTCCTTGAAATCTCCTCTCCTCTCTTTGAATCTCCTCTCCTTTTTTCTCATCCTCTGCTCTCTTTGCCTCTCTTCTATTTCCTCCCTTCCCTTTGAAAAATACTTCTAGATTCTGTGATTGATTATCTTTCTACAAGGAACCCTCATTAAGGTAACTTCATTGCTTATACTTCTGTACTAAGAAAACAGCTGCCAGCACTAAATATTTAAGGCAGATTATCTGCCAAATTAATGCTGGCATTGTGTGGGTCAAGCAGTCAGTATGCCAGTGACAGTACAGTACATTCTACTGTGGGAGTGTCCTGTACATGGTGAATGTATCCTCTAAAAGTTGCTGAACTCCACTTCCTTTTGCCTAAACCCAGGCTAAAAATAAAACCTGATTGTCCTCTATTTTGTAATTGACCTAGTTAACTAGCTGCAACACATAGGCTACATATCACTTCTCTCCACAAAAGCATGATCTTTGCTCAGAGCAGAAAGGCTTCTGTCTGCTCCGTTCCTGAAGTGCCATGTCTATGCAGCAGTAGGTATTATGCATAGAACACATCTTCCATTAATAATAAATAAAAAAAAACAAACTACTAAAACTTTGCTCACCTTGAGAAATAAGCTCTTAGGAATGGTCCTTGTTCCTCCAAATTGCCATAGAGTATGGAATAGGATATGAAGTAAAATGTGACTGCGTTGCAACTACTTACCCCCAAATAAACAAACTTATATATAAAAAAATCCACTACTACCACCACCACCATCACTACAGCAAGACAAAAAGGGGTTACTTACATTGAGTGAGGATCCCTGTTAAGGCATTTTTGAAACTCTCCTTGGCTTGCTCCATTTCTTGCTCGTGAGCAGCCTTTTCATTCATGAGGCGGCGGACGTGGCTGTTGGCTGACTGCACCATGGAATAGAACTGATTTGCAGAGCGCCGATTCACCTCACCCCGCTCAATCCACGTAAGCAGCACTGTGATGGCCTCTGAAAACTTGCTATCATCTAGAACAACCAAAGCACAGGTTTTAAACTGCAGGCATAAATATCCCACCGAGAACACATTTTTCTGCTCCGCGGCGCATTAAAATCACCATAAATCCTGCTGGCAATACATCATTGCGGGCAACCTTTGGGTCCTTTTGTTCCATCAAATGCAGGAAGCCAACGCTGGCATGTGAAGCTACATAAATCCTCCTTCAAGACTTTGTCTTCTGCTTATTTTAATAGCTTTCTCACAACAACAACAACAAAAATCTCTCCCCCACTTCCCTGTGGCTGGACTCCTTTTCACAACACCTCCCTTAGGTGGTGTTTAGTGATATGGGATGGGAGAGCTCTGTGTTACTGGACCAACTGAGGAAAGGAAATGCATCTGCCTTAATCAGCTTGCTGGAAAGCTCAGCCTTGGAGCTTGGGTTTCTCCATCCTTTTGCCAACAAATTTCACCAACACCACATTCTTAATTAATGAACAATGATGGGGCTGAACAATTCCTCCTCAGAGCACTGATTAATTACAAGGAACCGCTTTGTACAGATGATGTGTCTGCATTTGTTTTGTGTTATTTGTCTGTGTTTTGTTCTACTTCTCATTTATTTCTTTATCTATCTATCTATCTATCTATCTATCTATCTATCTATCTATCTATCTATCTATCTCTCTATCTATCTATTCATTTATTTATCCATTTATTTATCCCTTTATTTATTTTTATATTTCTTAAGGGTTCCAGGCAAACCCAGGCTAACATCTTTATTACGGTTTTATGTTTATTATGCAAGGAACTAAAAGTTTTATTTCTCTTTCCGGAAAGACCACCAAAACTGGTGGCTAGATTTTGTGCACTCCTTCACTATGCCATCTTCTTTCCTCTGACAGTGCCTTCAGTTTCCACAGAGGAGCATTGTTGCAGCATTCATCACACCTCTGCCTTCCTCAGGATTAGGAGGACACCATTATTTGAAGTCACATTTAGGCTGAACTGTAAGATAATGTTAATACAACAGAGTCTTTCTATGGAACTAGTTTGGTGCATTTTTATCTCCACCCCACCCCTCCTAGTATTTTATCACATAAAACCTTAGTATTTTATCACATAAAACTTCTGTTTCCCTACAAAATATTTTAAATATTTCATCCAGCTCTTGCTGGTTTGAATTCTTTGTATGTATTTCAGATGGTAAGTAGACCTCTGTACAGGAAAGGGAATACAGTTATGATGGGGAAAAAAAGTAGTATAGTTAAACCTGAAAGACACTTAATATAGAATCATAGAATCATAGAATGGTAAGGTGGGAAGGGACCTCAAGGATCATCCAGTTCCAACCCCCTGACAGAGGCAGGGACACCTCCCACTAGTACAGCTCACTCAAGGCCTCCTCCAACCTGGCCTTCAACACCTCCAGCCAGGGAGCAGCCACAACCTCCCTGGGCAACCTGTGCCAGTGTCTCACCACCCTCACTGCAAACAACTTCCTCCTAACATCCACTCTAAATCTCCCCTCTGACACTTCAAACCCATTGCCCCTTGTCCTGGCATTCCCAGACCTTGTCAATAGTCCCTCCCCAGCCTTCCTGTAGCCCCCTTCAGATCCTGGAAGGCTACTCTAAGGTCTCCTGGAAGCCTTCTCTTCTCCAGGCTGCAGAGCCCCAACTCTCTCAGCCTGTCCTCATAGCAGAGCTGCTGCAGCCCTCTGAGCATCTTCGTGGCCTCCTCTGGACCTGCTCCAACACTTCCATGTCCTTCTTGTGCTGGGAGCTCCAGAACTACACACAGTACACCAGATGGAAAATATTAAATCCAACTGTGTTACCAGATACAGAAATGTGGAATGTGGTTTGTAAGACTCTGCTTCCCATGTACAAAGAACAATTAAAGACCAATTATTAAATGACAATTTTGGCTTTTATTCTGAACCAGTAATCATTTCCCTTAAAAGGCAAGGAGCCTAAAGTGCAGAAAGGACTAGTGACATGCTCTGTGCTCACAAACCATGAAGGATAGATTTTACATTGCTTGATCTTTAGCATCTTATTAACTGAATCATGTTTTTAGCTACAGCAATAGGATTTGCTCTCCACAGTTGGCTTGTTCACCCGTGATGCCCGAAAAAAATCTGCAAAATAAGAGCATTGTAACACCCTCCCTTTGAACTAGGATGTATCTGTTGTGACTTTACATCAGTATCTGATTAATCATCACCATTCATTAAGTAATTATCTCTGGGGAAGAAGTCAGATGGGCATCTTTCTATATTGTCCCCTTGGATTAGACTCCACTTCCAACATTTACTGGATGTGTATGACAGTATACAACAGGCTATGAGAGTTTGGGCTCTGCAGCCTGGAGAGGAGAAGGTTTCCAGGAGACCTTAGAGTAGCCTTCCAGCATCTGAAGGGGGCCTACAGGAAGGCTGGGGAGGGACTATTGACAAGGTCTGGGAATGACAGGACAAGGGGCAATGGGTTTGAAGTGACAGAGGGGAGATTTAGAGTGGATGTTAGGAGGAAGTTGTTTGCAGTGAGGGTGGTGAGACACTGGCACAGGCTGCCCAGGGAGGTTGTGGCTGCTCTCTCCCTGGAGGTGTGGAAGGCCAGGTTGGAGGAGGCCTTGAGTGAGCTGTGCTAGTGGGAGGTGACCCTGCCTATGGCAGGGGGTTGGAACTGGATGATCCTTGAGGGCCCTTCCAACCTTACCATGATTCTATATTTGGTAGATATGCATTAAGTGGCTCAGACAAGTGAGGTTGGATGAATATGGGTCTCAAAAATGCCACATGTAAATAAATCCTGTGCAAAGACTCTTCATTGCAAGAAAATAGGGTAAGGCACTCCAAAAGGCACAGTTGAAATCCTCAGCCTGCTGAAATGTTTGGTAGCTGGATGTCACAAATCCAATACAGCCAAGAACTCATTCCTGGAATATAATGTTTGTTATAAATACAGTAGTCAGTAAGAATAGCCTGTAATGGCTGCTGGTAGTATTAGCATGCAATTTCCAATGGTCTGCACAGTCAGGTCACCCTGCGGATGGCACCAGCCTGTGAACACCAATGATGGGGGTTATTTTGAGTAGACAGTAACTACAACTGAATGTCTCTTTTTTCCTTGTAGACATACAACCATAGAATCATAGAATGGTAAGGTTGGAAGAGACCTCAAGGATCATCCAGTTCCACCCCCCTGCCATAGGCAGGGACACCTCCCACTAGCACAGCTCACTCAAGGCCTCCTCCAACCTGGCCTTCAACACCTCCAGGCAGGGAGCAGCCACGACCTCCCTGGGCAACCTGTGCCAGTGTCTCACCACCCTCACTGCAAACAACTTCCTCCTAACATCCACTCTAAATCTCCCATCCGCCAGTTCAAACCCATTGCCCCTTGTCCTGTCATTACAAGACCTTGTCAATAGTCCCTCCCCAGTCTTCCTGTAGCCCACTTCAGATCCTGGAAGGCTACTCTAAGATCTCCTCGAAGCACCATTACCTATATATCACACAGAATTTACCACCCAGCATTGAAGCACAGTTTCTCCCATTCAATCTAGGGCAAGACATGAACAGCAAACTTGGGAGAAATGATACACAGAAGCACCTCCAAACAGGTACATTTGACCTGTGAAGAAACAATGTGCAGGACTGAGCAAAAACGTCTCATGGAGACACATGAGGAAAAGCAGTTACACAGAAACAGTCTCCCTTTTGTATTGCTTCAGTCTCTCCCCAGTACCTGTCTGTGGCAGTTTTGACATAGAGTGTGTAAGAAATTAAAACACCCCTCCCTTTTTTTCTTGCTTGAATTTGGCCTGGTGGGTGTCTGTAAGGAATGTTCATGAGCATGCCATCCTTCTGCCACATAGATTCAGCTCATTTAAAAGGACATGCTGAAAACCTCTTTACAACATACTATCCTTGAATGAGCTGCAGAGGTCTGTGGGCCTCTCATCATTAATTCATAGCTCTGTACTAGCAGGAAAAAATCCTTTCATTGGTTAACACCAGCATCTTTATTGATTACTTAATTAGAAAATGTATTTTAAAAGCTAGGGGGTAATATATACACAACATGAAGACATTAGTTAATAAAATCTCTACACTGTTAAGATTTCCCTTTTTCACCTTCATTTCTAATATTTATATTCTTGACTCCTCAGTGACTGTCATAAGCTAACTCACTGTGCTCTTTCTAAGCAATCAGAGGTTCACTCAGACAATCAGGTTTTTATACTAAATTCTTCATTTCTATTTAGTAGATAAATATTAGAAGAAATGCAGCAGTGGAATCTAATTTAAGCAGAGCATGAACTGCCTTATGAATGCAGCCATTCATTAAAAAAATAAAAACAAAACTCCTAATTCTGTTCAAAATTATTCCCTTGAGGTAGGATGCACTCAAATATGCACTGTTTAAAAACACACTCTTAAAACACAGTTCTTTATGTAAGAGATGTTCCCATATGTAATTGTTCTTTTAAAGGAGCATATGGCAAATTATTTCTCACACTTAAAGCTTTTGTTTCCTCCACATTACAGCATGTTTTAAGCAAATGAGGTGGGATTCATCTCCTTTATGTCAACAACTGATTTAACAACCCCAAGGTCCTGGTACACTCAATGGAAAGAGATGGACACTTCTCAGACAGGTGTTGTCTGTACTGTTTTAGCTGTCTACTTGAGGATGAGGTGGATTATGCATCAGAAGTGCCTGCTTCCCTCATCTGCCTGTAAAAGGAGCAGGGTGACCTGCCTGTGTACAGATATCTCTGCAATGGACATCTCCAGTTGGTTAGAGTAACCCCAATCATCAGTAAGTACACCAGTTACAGAACATAGAATGATAGAATGGTAAGGTTGGAAGGGACCTCAAGGATCATCCAGTTCCAACCCCCTGCCAGAGGCAGGGACACCTCCCACTAGCACAGTTCACTCAAGGCCTCCTCCAACCTGGCCTTCAACACCTCCAGCCAGGGAGCAGCCACAACCTCCCTGGCCAACCTGTGCCAGTGTCTCACCACCCTCACTGCAAACAACTTCCTCCTAACATCCACTCTAAATCTCCCCTCTGACACTTCAAACCCATTGCCCCTTGTCCTGCCATTCCCAGACCTTGTCAATAGTCCCTCCCCAGCCTTCCTGTAGCCCCCTTCAGATCCTGGAAGGCTACTCTAAGGTCTCCTGGAAGCCTTCTCCAGGCTGCAGAGCCCCAACTCTTGTAGCCTGTCCTCACAGCAGAGCTGCTGCAGCCCTCTGAGCATCTTCATGGCCTCCTCTGGACCCGCTCCAACACTTCCATGTCCTTCCTGTGCTGGGGGCTCCAGAACTGCACACAGGACTGCAGATGGGGTCTGAGGAGAGCAGAGCAAAGGGGCAGAATCCCCTCCCTTGCCCTGCTGCCCACACTGCTCTTGCTGCAGCCCAGCACTCAGTTGCTGTCTGGGCTGCACTCACACTGCAGCCTCATCTTGAGCTTTTCATCACCCCACACCCCCAGGGCCTTTTCCTCAGGGCTGCTCTCAGCCATTCCCCACTCAGCCTGGAGTTGTGCTTGGGATTGTGCCTACCCAGGTGCAGGACCTTACACTTGGCCTTGTTGAATGTCATGGGGTTGGCCTGGGCACAGCTCTGCAGCCTGTCCAGGTCCCTCTGCATGGATCCCTGCCCTCTAGCAAGTCGACTGTGCCACACAGCTTGGTGCCATCTGCAAACTTGCTGAGGGTGCACTGATTCCTATGTCCATGGCACTGACAAAGATGTTAAACATCTACCCATTATTAGTGTACCTGTGCTGGATTCTCAGTTATACCACAAGCTGTGATGCACACTATGTAATTTTAATATTATCCATCTATTGAGGGTTGTTTGCTGGGTGTTTGTTGCTAGAGATTTCCAGGTGCTGCTAGATTCAATCACAGGCCTCTAGAGATAAGATATTTCAAATTCCTCTTATAACAACTGAAGATACTTGGCACTTAAATCCTAGCTCACAACTTAGATGAAATCAAACATAAAGAGAAGAAAATGCATCCCTAGAGCTGGCTGGCAAATTGTCAACAGTGATACATCTAGAGGGGAAAAAAAAAAAAAGAACAATTGTTGACAAATATTTTGTATTTTCCTGCTTGTGATTTGGCCACCTCTAAGCAACCCCAGCTGGAATAAACTTTGTAATAGAAAGAGCTGTGACAAGAACTGCTACAAAATGGTATACTGGGGAAAAAAAGGATTGGAAACAGAGATTTATTTTCAGATGATAGAATTTACCTGGTGTAACACAGGGCAGAATCTAGCTCAGAGTGATCTGAAATGTTGAGACTGTTTGCCTCTCAGTGTTACACATTTCCACAAGGTGCTTTTGCAGCTTGGGTGTGTGTGTCTAAGGTCTTAGTGATTAGAAAGGAGATTTATCAATCACTCTAAAGTCAGGCAATCAAATGCTCTTATTGGTATCATTTTTACATTGCCAACTTTCTATTCCTGTATCTCAAGAGTGGCATTGTATGCTGGGCTTCCAGCTAGGACACGATTCAACACTGGGCTAGAGTTGCTTTTAGCATTGTTAAGTCTTCCTGACTTTGGGTTTTCTCAAATATTTGGAAAGCACCTGAAATAATTCATACAGCACTTGGAGCCTGTTTAAATCCCAGCAATCCTTTTGTGTTGTCCTGTGGGCCACAGTGTTGCCCAGAATCAGCACAAGCTCTCTTGTTCCTGAGCTTGCTCCACTGAGGTTTGCAAGAGGGAAGATAGACCTGTCATTGTTTTATCTCTATGATCACACCTGGAAAGATCCTGTTCTTGCTTTCATATGTTTTGGGTTACATGAATGACCTAATTTTTCTCTGGCCCTTCTGAAAGATGAGGAAGGGCAGGTGTGCACTTCTGCCAAGCTCTTCCCTAGCCAGTAGAAATCTAGGTAACAAACACCAGTGGTGTTCTTGTGAGCACTGGAAATGAATGTGCTGCCAGGCATGTAAGGAGGAGACAAGAGCTGTGTGATATGGCCAATCTGTGTAAGTCTGATTGACAGCCTGTCTTCTGTTATCTGTAGCTGTGCCACAGGAAGATGTTGTGGCCTGTGCCTCATCCTCACCTGCTCAGCACTACCTCTCTGCTCATGGTTACACTGCCCTCAGGTCTGCCTAGAGCTGCTCAGCTGATGAGACCTCAGTTCCAAGCTTGTCAGGCTGAGTCCAGTCCTGTTACTACAGGAAAGTGGAAGAGGCTAGTTCAGGATGTAAACACTCCATAGAACTGCAGCCAAGGAAGGCTGTATGGCCAAGATTACTGTTAATCTGCTTTCTGACTTAATAATTCATTAAACTACAAATAACATTTCTAAGCTGCAAAGGCTGAACTGAATATGACAAACAATAAACCACAGCAGGTGAATCAGGTCAGAGAAAAGGTTTGCTAACCTCTCTCATCAGCAAGTTCATCCCAACTCCCTTGTGCAGCAGGAACAGTTTGCACACAACAGTTTTGGTGCCATGATGACAACATTAATTAATTTTTTTTTTTGGCTTAAGAGATTCTTCTGTGCAGACTGTCTGCCACTGACCTAGAAACAAAACTCTTCTGTCTGTTACTCTCACCTTTTTTTTTTTCCCCTGCTCAAATACCTTACATAATTGTGCCATCACACACATCAGCCTGGTATTTTGAGGATTAAAAAACATTTTTAACCCAATGGCATGATAAGTGGGAATCAAGGAAGACAAATTCTTCCTGTCAAAGGTTTCTTTTAAAGAATGATACATATCCACCTTACTGTTTCTTAAATAGTCTTAACTGTGTGTTAGCACCAACAAACTTTTCCAGTTATGTAATGAAAGAGTAAAAGAAACTATATTTGATGTTTGGGTGATGAATGGCTGAGAGCAGCCCTGAGGAAAAGGCCCTGGGGTCTGGGATTATGAAAAGCTCAAGATGAGGCTGCAGTGTGAGTGCAGCCCAGACAGCAACTGAGTGCTGGGCTGCAGCAAGAGCAGTGTGGGCAGCAGGGCAAGGGAGGGGATTCTGCCCCTTTGCTCTGCTCTCCTCAGACCCCACCTGCAGTCCTGTGTGCAGTTCTGGAACCTCCAGCACAGGAAGGACATGGAAGTGTTGGAGTGGGTCCAGAGGAGGCCACCAAGATGCTGAGAGGGCTGCAGCAGCTCTGCTGTGAGGACAGGCTACAAGAGTTGGGGCTCTGCAGCCTGCAGAAGAGAAGGCTTCCAGGACACCTTAGAGTAGCCTTCCAGGATCTGAAGGGGGCTACAGGAAGGCTGGGGAGGGACTATTGACAAGGTCTGGGAATGGCAGGACAAGGGGCAATGGGTTTGAAGTGTCAGAGGGGAGATTTAGAGTGGATGTTAGGAGGAAGTTGTTTGCAGTGAGGGTGGTGAGACACTGGCCCAGGTTGCCCAGGGAGGTTGTGGCTGCTCCCTGGCTGGAGGTGTTGAAGGCCAGGTTGGAGGAGGCCTTGAGTGAGCTGTGCTAGTGGGAGGTGTCCCTGCCTATGGCAGGGGGTTGGAACTGGATGATCCTTGAGGTCCCTTCCAACCTTACCATTCTATGATTCTATAAAAACATGCATATGTGTTTATTAAATGATATCTTTAAAGGAACTCTTTTCCCATCCTATAGTGTCAAACTCTTTCTTCCAAATTAAATCACACATGATTCTTTCAGAGGTGGGTGTCTCATGTGAGACACAGAAATCCAGTCTCTTATCCTGCTGATGCCACTATTTCAAATAAAAAAGTAATTATGAGGGTGGTTAATTTCCTCCCTACTTCTCAGAATCACACCACAAACTTTCAAAGCAGTGAACTGCCATTTCCAAGTTCATAGTAATTAACTTGAATAATTTTCCAGTGTGGTACATGTAATCAAATGGTTTTATATTAAAACCTTAAGATTTGCATTGATTTCATACAGATTAGACAATGAAGGACATTTTCAATACTACACTTCACAGCAAATGTACCTCTTGCAAGCTTTTGGAGGGAGGTGCCCAGGGAATTAGGTTACCAGGCTGCCAACTGCTGAACCTACCTTCCACTCTGCTGCCAGCAGACAAAAGTGCCTTTGCATCCTGTCTGCTTACAGCCCCTGTGCTAGGCTCTTGGAGCCAGATGTATTGTGTCACAGCAGATGTCAGCAGCATATGGAAGAAGGAAGGAGAAAATGATGATCTAAAAATGGGAAGGATGAGCAAACAGATTTGATGCTGAAGTGTTGAAATGTGTCTGTTGCAGGGCTCTGTCCTGATATACCACTAACAAAAAAAAGATCATGCTAAAAAACATCTGGAGCATTTCAGAGCAGCAATTAAACCTGGCATTCATTGGATTAGTTCAGAGAATCTCAGCTTTGCCCCTCCTGCTGACGTAGCTCTCCACTGAGTTTGATCCTTTCTGCATGAGACTTGCCTCTCTGGAGAACTGCACCACTTCTGCAGTGCTCCACAGGTCTGGCTCTCAAGTGTGGAGTGGTAATGCAAGCAGTGTGGTTTTCTTCTCAGTGAAACATCCTATATCCCAGGTAATTAAATGTTGTTTATATTTCACACAATGTGCAAGGGTTGAGGTTGTCAGGTTTGATGTTACCTGAATCTTGCACAAGATGCATCCCTACTTAGTTCATTCTACTATAACTGCCATCTATTTATTTAAATTTTCAATCTGTTCTCTCTTCAGGGGATAATACAGTGCCTGGCAAAGAAGCAGCTTCTCAATTTTTCAAATGAATTTTCTTTTTTTTGTCAACATGGAAAACTGCAGGAATAATTTTCCTGCACTCATTAAAAACAAACAAACAAACAAACAAACACCAAACCATTGTATTTAAAAGGGAGGTAAATCATAGAGTCAGCCAGCTTGGAAGAGACCTCCAAGATCATCCAGTCCAGCCTACCACCCAGCCCTATCCAATCAACCAGACCATGGCACTAAGTGCCCCATCCAGTCTTTTCTTGAACAACTCCAGGGACAGTGACTCCACCACCTCCCTGGGCAGCCCATTCCAATGTCAATCACTCTGGCAAGAACTTCCTCCTAACATCCAGCCTAGACCTCCCCTGGCACAGCTTGAGGCTGTGTCCCCTTGTTCTGTTGCTGGTTGCCTGGGAGAAGAGCCCAACCCCACCTGGCTACAACCTCCTTTCAGGTAGTTGAAGACAGCAATGAGCTCTGCCCTGAGCCTC
>VWYK01046357.1:0-14369 GCA_013399775.1 Semnornis frantzii | reverse complement strand
AAACCCAAAACAAAACAAAAAAGGTCAAGCAATAGAATCAAGTACCTATGAGGCTGAGGAATGTACCACTTTCAAACTTCATGCAGTGTGCTACCCAGCAGATGGAGAGCAAAGATTAAAAAGTGTCTAGACACTTAATAAACGTTTCACTGAAGTACGCCATCCCAAATTTACCAGGGACTTATCAAAGATGATGATGGTTATGAAATCACATTGGGATTGCTCTGGCTCTAAGCATGCTGTCTGCCCTCTCTCCCTCCAAAGATCATGAATCTCCCTTTCTCAAGAGATCGGATTCTTCAAAGACCTTTGATTTGCCAGCCAAAAGGGGCTGAAGAGAGAGCATGTGTTCCACCCCACAAAAGGTGCTCATTTCTCCACATTAATTTTCTAACATGTCCAAATAAATTCGACTTGGTAGTTAAGATTTGGGGTAATAAAATTATNCTATCTATTTCACCAGAAAACATCACAATGCTCACTGCCAATGCCTTTCACTTGCAGAAGTGTCTCTTCCCAGCATGCAGTCATCTGGAGCATGTTTAAACAGAGCATCTTCAGAGCATTCTCAGTGCTTTTCCACTGCCTGAAGATGATGTAAAGTTCCCTGTCAGCTGTAACTATCACAGATATTTCAATACTTACAGTGGAAGACAGTCAAAGACTATAGAAAAGATCAGGACACTGCATGGATGCACAGAAGTTCCCTAAATTAGTTGTTGATTACCTTCCCTCAGAATACACAACAGTGTTTTGTTCCCACTTGCTATTCCTGCATATATCTATAGCAATACCAAACATGCAAAAAAGGGTCAGTTATCAATTCATCTGCTAACAAAATCCGCAGACCTACTCCCCTTATGAGGTCTGTAAGACAGTTGCATACAGCAGTGAGAGCATTTAAACAACGCATAGTTTTCACTCAAACAGCTGAAAAATGGAACCTAAGAAGTTATGTTTCATATGAAACATTGCCTTGTTGGATATTACATTTGCACATGCTAAAAGTAACTTTTGAAGTCGGCTGAAGAAATCAGTGAAAACTACCCTGAGTATGTGCTGTTTAAATAAAACACAACATACTGACTCCAGAGACCAGCCTAGTACATGACTTTTGATGTCTCTCTCTAAAGAGATCATGCCGTTCCTCTAACATCAAGGTTATCACACAGGTATACAAAGTTCACAAAATTCTCCTATTTTCTCCCCTCAGAAACTCACAATATTTCTCAACTACCTAGTTAAAATATCACTCGGGTAGCACAAAAGAGAAAATGGCACATTGCCATTGCTAACTTCCACAAATAACACTCAGCAGTGCCAAAACAAAGACTGTATTTCAAACCACAATTTTTTATGTGAATAATCGGTTTAATCTTTTCCATCTTCATGAAAAAGATGAATTCCCAGAAGTATATTTAGGGCTCAAAAGGGTGTACTAGTATATTTTTCTTGTATTTAAAATCCCTAGAAGTGTTTTAGAGTTATTTGGTTACAAGCACAGTGCCATAACAGAGCTCAGTTTTAGTTAGCATCATCGTGTTTAGCACAAACTGTATGTTCCCATCAATATTACCCCATCGAGTTCTTTTCTTTTTCCGCTACCCGTTTCCTGTTATCTGCCTTTTATGAGGTTACTTTTTAAAGCTTTACACACACAGATCTCAATTAAAAAAATACAAAGAAAATGCAAGGTTATTTAATTTCTTTCTATGTCCTCATTTTCTTCACAAAGATTAAAGAATATCCAGTTTTATTCTCACAGCAAAACAACTACAGTCCTAGTTATCTTTGAATGGCTGTGTAAAATCATCCTTTGTGCAAAATTAACATGTTTACAGGGTTACAGTCAATCACCACAATCACCTGGGGAATATCTCAAATTAGCATACTGTCCTCTAAATAAAACCTATAAGCTTATTAATCATTGCCCAACAGTTAAGAAGCAAAGCAAATTATAAGATCATCACTTATTATCATAATGCTGCATAAATTTGGGAAAGACAATCAGCTCTCAGAATTTTTTTAAACTAGAAGGCCTGCAGAATTAAAGCATGAGACCTATTCACAGATGTATTAATTAGACACTGCTTTTTCTGACGTGCCAAAAATAATTCACACAGTGTACTGTATAGACAGTTTTGTTAATTTCTATAGAATATTTGAACATTTGCAGTGAAGCAAATTAACATCCAAAACGACAAAACAATGCCCAGAACAGTTACCTACACTAAAAGTTATTTCTCAAGTAGTTGTAAGACACTGCATTGCAAATATATCAAACCAGACATTTTCTATCATGCCAGACATGGTAGGCTTTTTCCTTTTAAGTCAACATAAGCATATTTGCTAATCCCATAATGTATTCTTCACATTAAATGCTTGGAGATGTAATTAACAAGCTATTTCCTATCCCTCCCTCTCCCCAGAGAAAATGCACTTACGGAAGCACCAAGGTGTTATCTGGAAATTCATGGAAGTTGTTCAGTTTTGTTTCCTGGGCATATGCCTCATCATGCAGCATCGGCATTGTTTTCAAGCTGCTTACTAATTTATTGGCCTCAGGAGCAAGTCCTTAAAGATAAAGAATAAAGGAAGTAAATAAAGGAGGAGGAATTGAAGAAGTGGGTGACATAGTAAGGAGGGAAGAAGTCAAGCTGCTCAGCTGTTAGCCCAGCCTTCCAAATTAAATTTAAATAGTCTATTGCCAATGTAGGAACATGAAAACCAAATATAAACAATACATCTCTGCAGTTATTTTTTTCTTGACTTGAAATAAATCCTTTATTAATAAAATTTATGCAACTTTTACAACTGTAGCAAGAAGCTACCACTTTGTTTAACACTCGCCATAGCTACTCTCTCCCTAGTGGCAGGAGATGTATGAAACAATAAGCCTTATTTTGTAATATAAGGTTGTGATATTTTTAGCTAAGCTTCTTAGCCTACAGTGTTACTGGCACAAAGAGCAAGCTACTAGTATGGCTGTTGTAAAGTTGCATGCTATGTTTCATTGTCAGTGGCAATAGCATTTCCACCGAGAAAAAAGTAAGTAAAAGAGAAAGGTAAAGTAAATCCCACAGTAGTTACTAATCATTGACAGATATACACAAAGATCTATATATGTATATACCAAGACAGAGAAACGTTTATTGGGTTCCCAAGAGAGTCCTAACTAAGTGTTCAAATCACTCTCTCCTGAATAGGTCCTCTCCACTAGCAGGTTTATGCTTGAACATCTCAAGAGACAAGAGGTAGCGAAGATGCATAAGCCGATTTTAGCATAGGCCGAAACCACAGGCAAGCCTTAACTACCATCCCTGCTTGTGGTGTTCTCTTTCTCTGTGGCAGGAGCCCTAAGACTGTTGGGGCTTAAACTATTCTAAGTACATTAAGAGTTTGCTGAATCTGCAGGAATCCTGGTTGCACCAGGTATTTCAAAAGGAATCCATATGCCATTCTCTGTTAGACAGAAAGGCTCCTACATTACTGATGTTACAGTCTTCAGCATCACAGAACTGAGTTCTTTTGTGGACTTTGCAACTCATCTCCCCAATACCTTCTTTCAGGATGGACAGCAATGATGCTGGTATTTTCCAGCAGAAGCCATTCTGGTTTTCTTAAGTTTGATTTTTTGAGACTTTTTATTCAAGAAACTTCCATTAGAGGTACTTCCTTCTGGACTGGTTGGATGAACGGCTGGAGAGCAGCCCTGAGGAAAAGGACCTGGGGGTCTGGATTGATGAAAAGCTCAACATGAGCCTGCAGCATGTGTGTGCAGTCCAGACAGCTGCTGGGCTGCATCAAGGGAAGCATGGCCAGCAGGGCAAGGGAGGGGATTCTCCCCCTTTACTCTGCTCTCATCAGACCCCATCTGGAGTACTGTGTGCAGTTCTGGAGCCCCCTGAACAAGAAGGACATTGAAGTGTTGGAGTGGGTCCAGAGGAGGGCCACGAAGATGCTGAGAGTGCTGCAGCAGCTCTGCTATGAGGACAGGCTGAAAGAGTTGGGGCTCTTCAGCCTGGAGAAGAGAAGGCTTCCAGGAGATTTTATAGTAGCCTTCCAGTATCTGAAGTGGGCCTACAAGAAGGTTGGGGAGGAATTATTTACAAGGTCTTATAATGACAGGATTAGGGGCAATGGGTTTAAATTGGCAGAGGGGAGATTTAAACTGGATGTTAGGAGGAAGTTCTTTACAGTGAGGGTAGTGAGACACTAGAACAGGTTGCCCAGGGAGGTTGTGGCTGCTCCCTCTCTGGAGGGGTTCAAGGCCAGGTTGGATGAGGCCTTGAGTGGCCTGTACTAGTGGGAGGTGTCCTTGCCTATGGCAATAGGGTTGGAAATAGATGATCTTTGAGGTCCCTTCCAACTTCACCATTCTATGATTCTATGACTTCAACCTTCTTCTGGTATTACTGGCCAGTTCAGCTTGATCTTAGCAAACATGCTTTATATCATCTGTTCAGAAAGTGATCATCAAACTCTCAGATCTCTTTATTCTACTTTGCTAGTTCTAGTTACTCCTAATTTGAGGCCAGGTAATTCTCTCATACTTCCTAGCTCTGCTGTTCAAACACGATTCTCATTCAATTCAGCATTGGTTTTGTTGGGATTTTTTTTGCTTCACTTTCAACCAGCAAAGTTTATTTAAAGTATTTTTTAAAGCCCAGAGAGTATTTTCAATGGTATTTCTATCTTTCTCTGCTTATGTTCCAAACTGATGGCAAAATCCTTAAGAAGTCCCTAACCTCCCTTCTGGCTTGCCATAAATGAAGTAGCAGGCCTCCTCGTGGCCAACTATCTCAAGGACAGCACCAGCGTTTAAGTGCCTGTGTTTGGATTCCTGCCAGAACACTTTGTTGTACAGAATATACTTAACACGCTTTCAGGTTTTGGATGTTTCATTCATTCAGCTACAATTCTGGCTTTTCCTGCTAAGGATGTTCCTAGTTTAGTCACAAATGGCCACTTCTGCTGCACTTGGGCCTAGAATTATTTTGGCTCTGAAATGCAGCCCAGTTTCAAGTGTTTACTGGGTATTTTCTGATCATTCCTCTGTCCGATGTTCATCTTGCTCTGATTACCACCAATGGTTAGACTGTTTACTTTTTGTACTTGCCCCAGAAACCAGAGAGCTGATGCAGGTTAATAGCCTTAAATCCCTTTTAAAATAAATGGCAGTTCCTTAACTCTTAATCAAAAAGCTGTCTGGATTTTTCTGTGATTACTTGCACTCATTTATTTTTTTAAAAGACGTTTTGCAGATGTACCCAACATGACCCACTAACATTCTATGCAGTCCCTTAAATTCATCCACATTTAGCATTTTACTACTTTACAGCTTCAAGAAGCAAATACAGGGGAACTCAAATGCAACTGCTTTAAGAACACGCCTACTTTATTATGCATGGAAAACATCTTTTGTGAGCCAAGTTTGTTAGCCAAGTATGTGAAGCAACTTCACCCCCGCAGAGAAGAGGCAGGCTGTGCAACTTGTCCCAATAGCTCTCATCAACTTCTTTCCTTCTGTAGCTGGCCAACCCCAGTATCACGAAGGCAGAACAGCAAACAAGCAACTGTGGCCAAGGAGAACAGTTATAGTTCTGTCTCATCCACAGCCTTAGACTTTGATTTTTACTCTGGTGCTGTAGATAACACAGTTATAGCTAGTTGCAAATAAGTATGTCTTATTTTATGCTGCAGAAGGGAACAGGGAGCTGAAAAAGTCTGATGGGGCTGTGTCAGCAGGGCTCTGTACCTAAGAAACGTCAGGGGCTTAGGTCACCATTCCCAACCCTAGCAAAGTATCCATGCTGAAGAACAGAAAAGGACTTCACTAAGGCATTTTTTACCTGTAGGAATATCAACACAAAACACCATATCCAAAAGTAATTATTACATTTTGCAAAGGCCAAGAAGCAGAAAGTGTGTCTCAAAATGTTTGTTTCTGCAGCTGTAGTACTTGGAGGTTTCAGAAGTGAGATGCATAGCTTTCAAACAGAAGACGACTTTAACTGCAGCAGTGAGTTCTTTGTCAGCCTAGCACGTCCAAAGATGAGAGATAATAAACCAAGTTATCCAAGCAGACTCTATTCCAAGTAATCCTTCTAATGGAACTCAGCTTAATTCTTCTTGTATTTGCTGGGTGGTTTCATTCTTAATATCTCAGGTAAAAGCTAGGAGAGAGATCTGGCCCACAAGCCCAAAGAAAAGATCTCCCCAAAGGCACCAACCAGGAGGAACATAAGCACAAGGGTGAAGCAAAGATTAGTATCCCAGTAACCTCACTAAGTAGTACAGTAAGATACTCTTTCTAAAATGAGCTACTGATAAGACGGAAACAGGATGTTGTAGGAAGAAATAAGTAGGAGGAAATAGAAGGAAAAAAACATTAAAAACTCACTTAAATGGCTTATTTGACAGCAAAAATGTGAATACTGAGAGAGTCTGCAGCTGAGTCCAGTTGTCGCACAACTCACATAGAAAGAAATAGACCATCCTCTGAAGAGGACTCCTGTACAGATAATCTGCAGGTATGCGGAAAGTTCAACAAGTCCAAAAAATGCTGGAGCTGCCACACACATACAGGTCAACTGCAGAACCTCTGCAGCAGGTTTGCAATCAGATAGCACAGTGATAACTGCTCTATACAGACACAATGAGCCCAGAGAATGTGACTGTATTGGTCTTGTACATATAGGCAGTTTTGGCACAGGAACATATTCCTAGAAAGGCCATAGAAATGTCTGTAAACCTAGACAGAAATTAGTTAGGTATAAATCTAGCTGGATCTCTTCGCTTTGAGCAGGTGCTGCAATGAAAGGTTTCATACAGTTCAGAGGGGCTACTCCTGTTCACTTTGCTTGAAATAAAACACTTCTAGTTATGGTTGTGAAGAGACACTTTCTATTAATTGATTAATAAAAGTAATTAGATTAAATTAGAAGTAATTTTTTTTTCCCCTTCGATGCATGCTGCCTTTACCACGCCCTTTCATCGGCTTCTGTCTGAACACTACAGACTGCCAAATGTTCTAAAAGAGGTACTCTGGCTGCTCAGCTGCTAGATCTGCATATTGAAAGCAGGCTGAAATCCTCACCAGGATGCAGCAAGCCAGTATCATTGGATCAGATTATTTGCACATGTTTTAATGATTGACACTTGTTAAGCAAAAGGTAAAACAAAAAGACATACGAAATGAGAAGTTATGGAGTTCATTTATAGACGAACAAGATGAGATGTCAATGTATTTGCTTTAAAAATGCATTGGGAAGCTAGGATAATAGAAGAGGGAAATTTCAGTACAAACAACACAAACAAAGAGAGGAAAGTCACTGTATATCATTTCAAGTATGCACTTTCCAAAAAAACCCCAGCTTTGATAGATAAAACACAGAGGTGAGGTAACAGCCATTAAAAAAAGTAAAATCCCTTTAAGAAAGACAAGAGCTGGTAGGACAGCAGCAGAAGCCTGGCCAGAGGCAGGTGAGCACAGATGCTGATGTATCTGATCTCGCTAGCATGACGCTTGGCAGCATGCTTGCTGCCACACTTGCATCAGCTGCATCTGTCAGGTCGCCACTTGAAAACCCTCTACGTGGCCACCAACTCCAATAGCCCACGCTCTTTCTAGGGGAAACGTGAGGCAGCCTGGGACGGCGGCTCTTCTAGGGCTAAAAAAAGACTGTATGACTGGTACGATTAAGCTGGTTTCATTTTCAGCACGTGAAAGGACTCGTACGTCAGGCAACACGTTGTCCTCTGACAAAACCTGCTCTAACTAGCTAAGAGTATCACTTGTCAGAACGATGCCTATCAACCAAGCTAACCAGTCGGTAGAAACAGAGAATTAGAGGAGGGTACAGACGGCTCTGGCATCGCTCGTAGCAGCTGCGAGAAAACTGAGGATGACGAGCTGTAGACCACGCCAGGCAGAGCGATCGCAACGCAAGGGTATCACGTACAGAAGCGACAGCCTCAGACGCGGCTCACCGAGCAGAGCACGCGGCAGCCCAACGCTCTGCCAGCACCACCCCTGCCCGGCTTCACAGCGCACCCTGAGGGAGAGCCCGCCTCCGCCGCCCTCTCCCACCGCGGCCCCCTCACCCTTGACGTCCTGCACCATGCCGATCGTGCCGCCCGTGTTGATGACCAGCACCCGCGCCTCAGCCTTGGAGCCACTTGAGGAGGCCGGGGGGCAGCCATGGCGCTCCTGAGAACGGGTGCCGGCCAGAGCTTTGCCCAAAGAGCGCACCCCGGGAGGATGCTGTCTCGCAGCAGCCTCCATACCGCTCCTGAGAAACCGCTAGCCACCACCCACCCGGCAAAAGGGCAGTTATAGGGCAGCTGCGGGGCCGCCCCTTCCCGCCCTGCCGTCCGGGCCGGCAGCGGGGTGGGGCGTGCCCGGGTCGCGGTGCTGCCGCCGGTAGGCGGGGAGAGCTGCCATGGCCGCCCGCAGGGGTGGGCAGGGATGGAGTGGCTGTTGGACCTGGAGGGCTATAAGGTGGTCGTGAAGTATAGTCGGAGTGCGGCGGGGCCTCGGAGGCCGGTGAGGGAGAGGAGCCGGCCTTGGCTGGGACGAGCCATGGCACCGCCTGCGGTGTGCGGCACCGGCACCACCCCCTGTACTTTGCGCCGCTGCGGCTCCGGGGTAGCGACGACCCTCATGGAAACGCCAACGTCCGTCGCGCTTGAAGGAGAAGCAAAGAACAGCAGCACGGTTTAGGCATGGAGGGGAGAAAGGGGGTAAATAAAGGCTTCAAGGCAGCCCCGTCGAGAAGACCTTTGATCTCTGGTTTTCAGAAAGCTCTTGAGGAAGAAGGTGGTAATTTGCTTACCTGGCCTCTGAGGTGACTCATTCTTACAATTTAAACTTCCTAGTCTGGACGCTTGGTTTTCCTCCACGTTTCCCTCTGGTTGCACATCCAGGCCTTGGTCAGATGGGGAGAGTCTGGTACAATACTGCCTGCTAACAACTGTAATACACAAAATAAAGTTTGTATTGGAAAAGTATGCATGGGCAAAGATGAGGGCTGTGGAATGAGCAACAGTAGTCTGCAACACACAGCCTATCCAGACTGATCTCTTAAGTTAAATCAAGCATCCATACACAGCCCTCTCTTGCAGACTGTACACTAGCATTAGTCCACAAACTCTTTTATTTGAGCTTTTCTGTCCCTTTAAGGACATTCAGCCTCAAGCATTAGTATTTCCTGGAAACCTGTCACCACAGAATGGTTCTTGAAACAGCCAGATCCAACATGGAATTGAGAAAACAGCTTCTGCTTCTCTACAGTCTTGCCAAAAGTACTCTGGGAAAAACAATATTAGGGGCAGCAGAGGTGCCCACTTGTGCATATGATGATATCATCTCCATGGAGCTGGGACTTCCAAAAAAGAAATTACAGTAAAGAGGAAGAAGTTTACTACTTCAACATCAGAAGGTCTGGATATTTGTCAGTTGTGTCCCAATTATGATCTTTGATGGCCGTATCTGCAAAAAGCTGGGTATCACCAGGAGCTGAATACCATGACCCTGAAATGGACTTTTTCCATGCAATACGAAAATGTCAGCCCCTTTGCTGATGCAGAGAAAACAGTGGCAATGCATGCACATTTACCTCATTTCAGTACTCCATGAAAAATGGCACAGTATTATCGCCCATAGTCCTGCTGATGGTAATGCTGTAGTAGAAAGGCTAGTAACATCAAAATAGGTGAAGTAATGCTGAAACATATAAGGCCATGGAAAACAGCGATGTCTTCTGGTCTTACAATACCAGCAGTTCTTCCAGTCCTTCGCACTTAAAATGCTAAATTGGTAAGAACAGACCTGTTACTTGTAATAAATATCATAACAGAAAAAGTGAGGAATTACCAGTTTAGGGTACAGAAGACTTGTCTCCATCCTCTTGCAGACTGTAGGCTTCACTGAGCTCCAGTTTATGTTTTGCCTGTTTGTTACTGACGATGTGCTAGGCATCCCTCAATTTTTTTTCTTTCTTCTTCCTTTAACAGTCTTTCTAAGCAGCCAGGGATGCAAACCCTTTTCAACTCAAATGCTTCAAAACAGAAGCATTAAGCTTCAAAACTTAATACAAATTTAGGATGTAGCATAGGTAAAAATAGTTGATACATCTAGATTAGAGGGCAATTTTACAGGTGAAGAAAATAGGGAGGGATAATGAAAAGGGTGGATACTTTACATAAAAAGCTGGAGACCTTACAGACTGTGGACTCAAAAAGGTTAACTGTGGGAAGCTTTGGAGGCAGATTAAGCTCTGCAATAAAATCAACTGTATTATGGCCTGGCTCAGACACTGTTTGACTTCTAAGAGTCATGTTTGGAAAATACACGGTCATTTCTTTTGAGGTTCAGGTGTAAAATCAAATATAAGGAACCTGAAGCCGGTGTCATGAAATCTGGTAAGTCTTGAGGTTTGTTGTCACGAGATTTGTTGTTAGTGGCCAATTATAAAGCAAAATAACTGGCTAAAAAAACCACAATCCAGTTACTGAGGACTGGAACTACTGAGAAGCACAGTCTGCATGAGCTGAGAACAAGCTGCCACGGAAGTACCTTGAGGCAAAGCATGTAGCTTAAGTCCCTGAGTTATTCAGTAAGCCAAAGGAAAAGCACGCTTGCTGTGTGAAAGTGACAGGGATTTTTGGTTCCAGGTCATATGAACTTAATTTGTACCCTATGTTGCAACTTTTAGATAAAAATTGACTCAATTTCAAGGTAAAAATATGTATCGTGGTATCATCCAAGCAATTTCTTTTGCTTCCAATTTTGATGACTTACAGAAATACATTTTGTGCACTCCTTCCAAGTTGTCAATCTCTCTCTTATACTGGGTGGCCCAAAACTTGGCACAGAATCCCAGATACGGCCTCGCAAATGCCAAACAGAGTAGTAATTCCTCTTGATCTGACGGCTGAATTGTCTTGCTAATGCCATCCAGCCTGTTAGATTTCTTAGCTTTCATTAGTGCAAGAGCTCTTTGATGACTGATACTTGATTTCTCCATAGGACCCCCAAGCCCTTTTTGCACACATGCTATTTAATTTCTCAGTCTTCAGCCCATACTGATCTATGCAGTTACTCTGTTTCAGGTGCAGGATTTGCTGCATTTGGCTTTGCTGAACTTTACAGGGTTTCCATCAGCCCATTTCTCCAGCCTGATGAGGCCCTGCCTTGCCTTTCAGGTTGGACCATTATTCTGCTTTGATTTTTTCACTAAAGATCAGGCAGATCAGCCAGCTCTCCTGGGCTCCTTTGCACTTCAGGATGGCCTCCAAAGATACCTTGCTTACTAGATTGCTGGAAATGCCAATCTGCTCCACCTTAGCCTATTGTGTCTCTTCCTCACTTACGTAATGTGAAGGCCTACTCATGAAGCATGTCCTGTTTGCCTTTATCATGGAGGAGTGTTTTAAATCACTTAAAGAATCATAGTCAAAGATACTACAAAAAATATTTTAATACAAATTTGTAGAAGTGTGATTCAACAAAGTTGAATAGCAAAGTTCACTCACTACATGGGAATGATATAGAACTGAAAATCAACTTGGAGTTGGACTGGAATGATTTTACAGAGACTGCCCCGACAGAGAAGGGGCAAGGGAGGCCCTCCTCTTGAATCATGAGATTCAGAATGGACCCCTCCTTTCTCTCTAAACTCTAGTCTAGGTGTAGCTAGATCAAATCTTAGCCCAAGATTTGACCAACAGTTGAGTAAGAGAATTTGGGTGCAGGGGCAGGGATTCTGATGATAGTGATTTAACATGCAGGTCCTGTATAACTGCAACGTAGGAGCAGTTTAGAATTCATTAACACTGTTATGGTAAATTGTAAGATTACACAGCAATGCTTAATTAGTCAATAATCAACAATTGGTTATGATCAATACAGTGATTTAGGTAAGGATTCAACAACGTTCTCTGAGCAAATCACACATACAGAAAGATGCACGCATACAGAGTTAATTAATTAATTATTTCCCTGCAGATTATAGTAAGTTTTGGTACTTAGTGATCTGTGGCATTTTACAAAATCCAGTTAAAGGGAATTACTTCTGTCTCTCTTCATTGGCTTCTACAAGTGGACAGTCTTTCCCTTCATTGGTTTTACTAGTGGACAGCCTGAGTGGCCCAAGAGTTGTCTCAGTTCATAGTAAGGTGCCGAGACACAGCCTAATGCAACCCCAGGAAGCTCTAAGGGGCCTCACTTAGGATCAGTAATTACAGGGTCACAAGATGATTGACTTCAGCCAATTTTTCTTGTCAGGCAATCTTGGCACTCTTCAAAGTGTGCTATGATCCAGGCAGAAGGAGTCAAGGGTACATTTCCCAGGCAACAGGATCTTAATGTACAGTTAGGAAGTGCCTAGTTGTTCCAGCACACTGGACTTGTACTCAGGATGGGAAGGTATTGGATCACTNGATGTGTGCACCACCATAGGCTTGCACCCAGATACTCCACAAAACTGCTTGATTGAAAGTAGGAAATATTTGTAATACCTGTTTGCTGACCAATACCTGACCGAGAACTAAAGACAGCAGTGATTGCAGCCAACAGCTCAGCATCAGTCTTGTGGTATCATATACTTCATAAGGCTTGACTTGATTAATGCTTAAGTTTTAGTTGGTAACAGATGGATTACTTTGTAGCTGCAACATAAATCAGTGCTTATCTGAGACTCACCTGCTGTCCAAGAAAAATCCCTATCATGGCAGTCCCTGTTTCAGCTGCACTTTTTCCTGAGGGTCCTAAGTGCTGCTATCTCAGCCACCAGTCAAGGCCTGCTGGTCATTCCCTGACCAGGTCCTTCTTAGTTGTGAGCAGCAGATCCAGGATCTTGGATCTTTAGCTTGTCCAGTACTGTTGTTAAAAGAATTGTTCTCATTCTCTCTAAAATCTCTTTGATTTCTTGTCCCTTCTCCACACTGCTGCACACATGCTGGGGTTGTATATTCCTGCATGAAAATCAGGACCTGCAACCAAGACATAACTTCTCCCTAGCTGAAGGGAGCTTCTCCCAGCTCCTGTCCCTCTGCTGAGGTGGTACTGATCATGATGCTGCCATTGCAGCCTCACTGACTAGAAAGTACTCAGGAAGTCTGTAAAAATTCCATCTATGGCACTCTGTGCATCCCTTTACATAAAAAGCAAAACCATCCACAGCCCTCACCTTGTTTTTGTGAAAGAGCACCTGTACCTATGCATTGCTTCACATGAGTTCTTTCACCATATCTCTAATTTCTGTATCACCACAACTCTTCAGCCACAGACAGACATCTAGTTTCTCCAACTGGTTTCCCAAACTGCATACGTTAGTACACCAGCACTTGAAGCATGCCCTTGGCTGTCCACCTTTCTTGGATGGGAGAGAACCTTCCCTGTTGGCCAGTTCATTGTGTGCTTCTACCCAGTGATGGACATAAGTTAGCCTCCCACAAGTTTTGCAAGCCCATTGACAAACACATAGTTGTTTCTCTGTCAGATAGAGCTCTCACTGGGCTTTAGATGAACAATTTACAAGGTCATAATTAAGAGCATTACCAGGATATACGAAACTTAGCTTGTGCTGAAGTGACAGGATGTAAGACTAGTATTACCATCACTGCCTTTTTCATGGGACACGAGTCCACAGAATACCTAATGATTCAGAAAATGCGTCCTATAAAAGAGGTCAACAGTATCTATCTCAAAAATAAAACAGTTAGTTATCTGCATTGGTTTATGTGAAACAAGTACCTGGTAGTCCTTGTCACAGCTGGTTCTCCCTCTTTTTATTCAAAAAGAGAAAAAAAAAAAAAGTTCAATGACTGAACTTTCTGCAGGTTAGTGCTGTTATCTTTGTCCTGCACATTGTGGATGAAAGAGGATTAGAAAGATTGTGAAGTGAGTGGAAGTGGGAACTGGGTTAAAGAAACAAACCACCCTACAGTTCCATTCCTTTGAAAAAAATAGTTTCCTGGTGCAAGTGGGCACAAATTGAAACATGGGAGGTCCCATCTGAACATCAGGAAACATTTTTCACTGTGATAGTGACCACACATGGGCACGAGTTGCCCACAGAGACTGTGGAGATGCTATCCTTGGAGACAGCCAAAAGCCATCTCAACATAGTCTTAATTAAACAGGAGACTTGAGAAGATCATCTCCAGAGGTCCTTATAAACTCCACCTCTCTGTGATGTTCCTCTAAAGAGGCTTTGAAAAAAGCTTATGTAGGAAAGGATGAAGCCACCCACCTGTAACCCATTCTCTGAGAAATGAGAAATGTAAGGAGAGAAACTGGATTTTAAAAATGAGCAGGACTAATGTCTCCACTAGTTAAATGCCAGTGGAGGACTGGGATAGCC
>VWYK01046356.1:27732-57247 GCA_013399775.1 Semnornis frantzii | reverse complement strand
TTCCAAGGCTTTATATAAGTTTGAATGAAAGAGTTATAAATAGAAGAATCAACAGGGTCACTAGAAGTTTAAAATGGATGAGGGACTCTGTGAGATGTGGAGAGAATGCAGTAGGGAGGATCTGCTCACGTGGATTTTGTAGGGTTTGGAGGTTGTCTTCCTTAAAGATATGAGACCAATTGATGTGATGAGGAAGAGACAATATGCAGGTGTCCATTTTTTCTATCACGCTGTACTAAGTTGTTCCCTCTCATGTAAAATTTGCCTCTTGTGTCCTTCCAGCTAGAACAAATCTTGAGAAGTCTGTGATTATGTTTTGCTGCTTTCTGTACTTGATCACTGCAGACCTAAAGCAGACCACAGGTGAAAATGAGGGAATAAAGTCCCGTGAAGGTCACTCACCATAAGAGGATGTTACCAAGATGATGAAATCTTTCATTTTTTTCCATTAGGAAATCAAGAGTGGAGTGGGAAGTGTAAGGAAACATCCTCTGCAGTAGCCAACGAGACAGTAAACAAGTCAAGTATGAAGCAAACCATTAATTCTTGTGTACTGGCAGCACAGCTCCCACAGCTAGGTAATTTCAGCTGTACCTTAGGCCCACTCTTACTGGCTTCTTGAGTTGGTCTTTTTGAGTAGGATTAATCTGCCTATTAATCTCCTTTTACCACAGGGAGGTCTGATAGTCCCAGCCTGTGTGTCCCCTCACACAGCTGCTGAGTTTATTAAAAAGAATCATCCATAGAAGTGCTTTTATCTTCCCCAAATAAGTCTTTCCCTAGCAGAGGTTTTTTTCAAGGAGTGTAAATATCTTATCTTTTGAGCCATATAAACCTTTTCTTACAAGGCAGAAAACTTTCTTTTTTTCTTACACCATTGTTGTGTAAGTTGCAATCCATATTTATAAAAATTAGAGTAATTATAGTCTGTATACCACAGATACCTAACTCTCTCTTCAGGGTGTTATCTGAGAGAAAGAGCAGTCTCATTTTCTTAGGAATTGTGCAGATTTTCATATAAGAGATGTTCAAAGCAAAAATATGTAATTGCTGATATATTATCTTAAAACCGAAGTGTGATCTGAGGACTTTGTAAGCTCCAACACTGTCATATTGTTAAAGAGCATTGCAAGAGACATTTTGTTAGAAGGAAGGGGGGGGGAAAAAAACCCAAGACTGTTTTATAGCTTTTTATAGCTTTGTAATTCATAGGTTTGTCTCTGGGAGACAGTAGTTCATGTATAGAGAGATGGCCTCCATAAAAGAAGGAAGAAACCCATTAACACAGGAAAAGAGATAGGTAAGTCTGGGTTTATCCTAACAGTATGAAGTAAATAACTCCTGTAAGCCTGATGCCTTAAGTTCTTCTTATAGCATAAACAACTGTGCACAAGTCCTGTATTTAGACTCCAGACAAAGATTTTCTTTAATTGGAAAACAAATAGTGTGTGTCAGAAAAACAGTTGACTTAACATTCTGGCCACCCACATGGTGTACAGTCTGGCAGGAAAATTGCCCATTCAAGTCTGACCTGTTTTGTAATACTGTAAATATCAGACCAAAGCTGGCTGAAGCCATTGAAAGAAAAAAAGTTACAGCCCTTTCCCTCTTCCAAGGGAAATTTGTCACAGACTTACCTGTCAAGTTTTGTTTCTTTTTTCACCCAGCTGCTGTTAGCAGGAGTTTCATGTGCTAGATCCTCTGGGGGGGGGTTAGTAGGGCAAAGGCAGTCTGCAGAAATGTCTGCACTTGGAGTGTGAGTTATGGTACAGGATGAGAGGAAGTGTTAGGATTATTTGGTAATCTAGTGCTACAAGAACTATCTTTTGGTTCTCTAACACCATCTGTGCACCAGTCTGGGCTTTCTACTAACTGCATTAGAACAGAGTGAGGGTGAGCAGTGTGATACCTTCCAGCACAGATCTTACAGCTGGCTTCTCAGTTACTGACATCCAAGTGCAGATAGAATTTCACTTTACCTTACATCCAAAAATAGAGTGTTTTGGATTGAAAAATCTGTAGCAATATTAGAAGCTGAAAAAATATCTTCAGTTACTGAAAGGTAGGTCAGTGTATCAGATTGTATTTATTCCCAGAACTCTGTGGGGTTGACACTGAAGACATCCTGCTTAGTTTCTGTTGATAATGATCACAGCTTCTAGGATAGCGCAGTATTAGTGGTGGAGCTGAGATTTGCAGAATACAGGAGAATTTTAAAGGTGGTTAAAGCAAATGGAAAGTTTACAGCTAAGTAAACTCCCTTTCCACAGTGCCTTCTACTTGCTTCCCTTGATATATATATGTATGTATTGATACACACGTGTGTATGTGCAGGTACAAATAAGGTGTGCAGAGGAAATCTTGGGATGCAGTTTACTGTGTTCATTCCACATCATCTGATATTTCAGCCACAAAAAAGCCTGGTCATGGAAACAGGGCCAGGGTGTGTTAACTTGTGTGTAAGAGGAAAAAGAAAGATGCTTGTTCTTAGTCTTTGTACTTGAAGGAGTTGCTTGTGTTATTTGCTGTCCGTCCCAGCCTGCATCAGCCACAAAGACCTTTGTGCACTGACTAATGAATTCTCAGTACTGCCCTACATTACCTCCTTTCTTTTTCCTTCCATGACAATGCCTGAAACTAGGGGAGGTGTCCTTAGTGCAGTTCCTGTATTAGGATCATCCAAAGCACAAGTCTGGATCTGCTGGCCTATAATGTCACTGCTTTATATTCCCAAAGTGAGAAATTAGTATTTCCTTAATATTCAGTTATTTCTTTTGGTGCCCATTTTCAAGCAACCTATTTTCCAGGTACGACTGTCTGCCTCTAAGTGGTTCCAAGGACTATCCCAGCCCACCCCCTCCAGTCTAAGCAGCATTTTCCACAGTGCCTTTGTATGGTGGTGGTGTTCAGCCATATTTGTAGTCCCTTGGTATTTTTGTTTGAATCCTCTTTCCACTGATGTTTAATGCAAGAAATGAAATGATGGTATTTAAGGATTTGGATAACAAAACTGTTCCACTGCACATTGGAAATATCTCCAAAGTGTTTTTAATGTAAAGAAACACCTTTCATGTTGCAAGAGAACTCAGCTCTGGCTGGCCGCGGCCTGAGCACACATGGAACCAGTTCTGCTGCTCTGCAGCTTTGCCCTTGGGCTGTAAAGGTGGCATCTGAGTGGGGATTGAAGTGGCAATGAAGAATGCAGAAGTTCAGCATTGTGTCACCAGTGCTCCTGTGTCAGTGCTTTCCTCTGCACAGAGTGAGGTCACTTCAGGTAAAACTATCCTTAATCACAGGAGGAAAATGTGTGAGCGAGATCTGCAGGCACAGAAAGCAAGCCAGCCTTTTGCAGCCTTCTCTGACTTCATAAATTAATAAACAGCTGTTTGGCTTTTCAGATTTTCTCAGCAGTAAGTGTTGTTAATCAATTTTTAATGCAACAATTAAAGAGATAGGAAAACTGCTATCCAGCTTTCAGCAGAATAATCAATTCCTGCACAACCTTAACTACCTCAACTGTTGTGCTTCAGCATAAGAGTTGTGTGTAGATAATGTGAAGAGATCCAATGGAAGTCAGGAAAACACAGCTATGTTTATTGTAAAAAGTCTTCCAAAATGTTACTGGCAACCTAATGCTTCGAAAATGAGGCCACTGTGTGTTTTGGATCGCAGACATTTATCCTGCCTGCATATTTATGAGGAATGCAAATAAAAATCCATCTGAAATACTTGGCAAGGAGGGCTGCAAATCATGCTTCCATAACTACAGTAAGGAAACCCAAATGAATTAGTAATTATGTGTGTTTCAACACCAAATCTGCTGAACTTTTCTTTTGAAAAATAGAAAGTCCAGAACCACAGAAATTCCCCAAATTAGTGTATTTTGGTCTAGAATCAAGGGCAGCATTACCAGAGCAGCCAAAGCAATAGTGCAGCAGAGCTCTACTGAGGTATCTGGTGGTAGATGTTATGCTTGGGTGGGCGGAAAGAGGAAGGTTTGTATCATTGTTAGGTGTTTTGAAGTGCCAAAATGAGTCTGGTCTGTGTTTTTAGTTTATTGCTGCAGGATGAGGTTGATGATCTCATGGATGTTTTCTCTTACATGGTCAATACCTCTGTGTCCCTAAAACCAAGAGGTGCTCATACACAACTGCAGAATTTGCCCATCTAAGATTCTGAAGCTCTGTAGGAGGATTTGGGTGCCTTGCCCTATTCCTGTGTTCATTCTCATGCCTGTAGCATAACACACATAGGTACACTCCAGGTGAAACACCTGCTGGCAGCAAAGAGTGACATTGAAATGCTCTGCTTCTGTTTTGCCAGGTAACTGCATTCTGTGATGTTGATGAGAAGAAAATAACAAAAGGATTCTACACTTATGAAGAATCTGAGGTGAGTTATAAGTGCTCCTGCATTCTCAACTGTGATCTGCAAGTGTCTGGGAAATAGGATGAAAGATCACACCACTGATTTTAAATATTGGATAGCAACACATTTTGGTGAGGAGGCTGTGACAAAAGACTAGATAGCTGGGGACTGACACTGGAGTGACTCCCTGGAGGCAGTTTAGAGAGACAAAAAAGTACTCTGAAAGGATTCTGATGAGAGTGGGACACAGATTTCATTGACAGTATTTTTAAGTGGGAGTAGATTTTGGACAAATATCTGTGAAAGCTTCTGTGATGAAATGTAGCCTATGTGTACATTATAGTTTACTGTACCTGAATAAATCATAAGTTCCTTTGGAGCCTAAAAGTGTAGGCAGCAACCAATTTATTCCTAGACAAAAAAGCATGACAGTAAACAAACAATATAGGGAAAAAATGTTGCCTTGTTGCATTATGAAGTTCATGGTAGCAGTTGGCTTAAGCTGGAGTAAGATTTTGTCCAGATTTAGTGCCTACAACAGTTTGTGACCAGACAGTTCTTGGTTTCACTGGGCATTGAATGAGATCCTGTGAGCACCATCCTGAGAGTGCAGCCCTGCAGCTTCGCCTGTCTCACTGCAAGGGTGGTCTGACCTCAGCCACACCCCCACTGCTTTGTTTATCATGGGTCTAGCAATCTTGTGGCTAAAGGATGACCTGGTTCAGTTAGCTGATCTGGCAGAAAGGAAACCCTCAGAAGAAAAGTTTTCCAGCATGTTATCTTGTGAATCAAATTACCCTGGGGCTGTGTGATCCTCAGATCTGATGGGAGCAGAACTCAAAAGAGGGGTAGAAGGAGAGAAGACACACCTCAAATAGGACTCGTGGTTAGACTAGGGTAACTGTCAAGTCAGATTCTGCACTGGGAAGCCAATGAGTGCCTTTGGCTGCACGAAAGCAATTGCAGTTCAGGATTTTGACCTGGAATCCTGAGGACTCACTACCTACCTGCAGTAACACTGGCAGCTAATTGTTACAGATCCTGGCCATTTGTCTTCCTAAGACAGACTCATCTTCTCACACCAGTCTAAAGAAGATTGTGCTGTAACCTGTTGGGAATGCTTAGAAAATTCTGCAGCTTGGATACAATTTGGGCATGTGCCATGTAACAGCCTCCATTGAGAGGGAAAGATTCTCCTTTTTATACACTATTGTGCCTGCTCTGGTGCCTCTCTGATGGCACAGTAGCTGATGCAGCTCAATAAGGTGCCAGAAAAGTAACCTTCCAAAAAAAGAAGGTGGGGTAGGTTATTAAAGCAGCATAACTTGCAGTCATATCAGAGGGAGAGTGGTTTGGGAAAGAGCTTTAGCTTGGAGGTGAGGAGGAAGCAGTGGAGGGGAGGAGAGAGACTACCTCCTTTCAACAGTAGAAAGCTTTTAATTGAGGTCTGGTGTATCATGTGACTTAATTCAAAGAAACATAACTCTGCTGACAGGTTAAGGCAAGAGCACAGGGGGTGCTTGAGTCTACTGGCAAAGTAATGAGCATGTGACCAGTTGGACTGTTTAGTGTAAGGTCTGAAAATCATTTTGTCTCCTCTTAGTAGCTCCTAAAACTAAGCTAACAGATAACACTGTGTGCCCCTCTGCTGAGGTCTGCTGCTCTTTCCTGCAGGAGAGACCAAAACCAAAGGTTCCTGTATGTCACTTCAGAGATGCAAGTCCACCCTTCATCATCTGTGTGAAGCTGGTGAGTGCCACCTTAGCTCTGTCTGCTAATCTGTGTTCGCTCAGCGTGCAGGTGAATGGCCTTGGTTATCAGACTCTGCACAGTCAGCAGCACTAATAGCATCAAGAAGACTAAAAGGTACAGCTTCTGCAAAGGAGCTTGGATTTGTTTCACTTTCTTTCCCACCACAAATAAGCACAGATAGACACAAGTGAGCATATACAGTTGGCCACCTGGCCTGGTGTAGTCCTAGTATGTCACAGCCCTACCTATAGCAAAGGCTTTGTCTCTGCCATCAGGCCTTAAAAGCCTTTTTGTTTGGGACTGCTAGGGCTGAAGCCTCTTCTGTGCCTGACTCTGGTAACTTTCTTTTTTCACCTGGCTTAACTGACCAAAGAGCATAACTAAAGATGATAACCAGCAGTTATTTTGCTGTTATATTTAGAAAAGCAAAGCACAGAGCATTTGGTAACACATTAAGTTTTAAAGCAAAAGGGAAGATGCATTCTAGCCACCAACACTTTTAAAAACAACTCTCTAGTAGTAATGAAAATCTGTAGCTCTAGGTAAACACCAACATTCTAATGCTATTCTAGATCTGTTCAGATTGATTAGCTGAACCTCATCTACAGTCTGCTTTTAAGTTATCACTCCCAACTTTACAATCCACTCTGAGATCATAACTGAGTTGTAAAGCCAGACTGAAAGCACCTTAGGGCATTATCATGTACTGTTGGTTGATAACTCTT
The DNA here is from genome assembly GCA_013399775.1 of Semnornis frantzii. Classification (NCBI taxonomy): domain Eukaryota; kingdom Metazoa; phylum Chordata; class Aves; order Piciformes; family Ramphastidae; genus Semnornis; species Semnornis frantzii. The sequence continues at coordinate 50,402 of VWYK01046356.1, read as the reverse complement.
GGATAAGCTGGTAATAGTACAACTAATTGAATTTTTTCTTACTACATATAATGGTGGGTGGAAGTCTCTAGACAAAACATCTGTGCAACCTGTTGTAAAGCACATTTAGTTTGTGAAACTCTTACAATGAGACTATTATACAACATCTTGCCTGAAGACTCTGCTCTGTGACTTAGTTGTGCTCTCAGTGTTTTTCCAGTCATGGCCACTGAGCTTTTTCTGCTTGGTGACTACAGAACACTCCAGGCCATGGTATCAGTTAAGTAATGCACACATGCTCTTTGGAAATACAGCTTGACCTACTGCAGACAGTTTTAGAGTTTGCAAAGTTGCTTCTAAAATCTGTCTTTGAGACTGCTTAGCTTTTAGAGAATTGAAGGAAGCTAATGGCCTTGTTGTAGTATGAACTATGGAGCCTAACCTCCAGAAACTCCAGGCTGGCCATGGGCTTGGAGCAGTGCTTGCTTTATCTTCTCAGGCCATTCTTCCCTCACTGGTGTTGCTTTTGTTAAAGCATAAAATCATTTTTGAAAATGCAGTCAATCTAGGTGAGCTTTGCTCAGTTTTAATTTTAAAAGGGCTTCACAGAGGGCTGTAACTGAAATTCTGCTCTCTGTGTGACTGCTGAAGAGAGTAAAACTGTGGCTTTAGCTCAGCTTTAGCGGCAGCCAGCAGCACCACTTCACCTGAGGGGCTGCTCTGTGCAGTTTCCTCCTGCTTGGAGGTAAAAGCAAAATGCTTAGGAATGATGCATTGTGCCCTGCTTTGGCAGGGCTGCCAAGTACTTGAAATGAAAGGGATTTTTATTTTTCTGTCTAGGTAATTTAACTGCTTTGATTGTACAAAGCTGTCAGTAAATTACTCAAGTCAGTATTGTAAATCCTTGCCTTGTTCTCTTACCTTGGTGTTGTGCTCTGGGAATGAAAGATTTGGTTTTAACTCTTCCACTTAGTTTAACATCTGGGCTCTTACATATTTTTTAACCCTTCTTTAATGGAGGTTGGTTTTTCAGCAAGCTAAACAGAACTGTTTCATACCCTGTGTCCTAACTTGTGAAATCTTGGGTTGATGAAATCATTAGTGGAGGCTAAAGGTTGTCATCAGGGCCTGCATTTTGGAGCAGAATTCCCTGCTGCTGTGAGGGGTGCATTGTGCAGATGGACCAGTGACAGTCTGGGATCTTAACTGAATTTCAAAACCAGACCCAGTCCTTGAAAGCATTAAACTCCATCAAGTGTTCTTGAGGCAAGAAACATCTTTCATAGTTAGGGCCTTATTGCTCTGCTAAGAAATTAGTTCCCTCAGGTAAGTGGGAGCCTTGTCAAAGAGCTGAGTGCCAGGGGCCCCTCCCTGCCTTTCTCCAAATTATTCATTAGCTGTTACTTTTCATGGTCAGTAAATATCAGAGCTCACTTAAGAATTATATGCCAGGTTGTGCTCTGTGGAAGTTTTGGATCAGATTGCATTGTCTTTGGCATTGCTGGTGCACACAGAAGAACAGGGCAGGGAGGTGAGAACTGGACAGCAGAAGGGGCATTAATCTCTGATCCTGATGCAGAGCACCAGTTTGGGCAAGGTCTGAAATGCACTCGTGCAGCCTTTCCTTTCCTATTTAATTTCAGCAGAAACAATGCAGGTCAGCTTGTTCTGTTATTAGGCTCCCTGCTGATTGAGATGGCAGTGTTCCTTGACTGGAAGGCTTCCAAGCAACACCCAAACACTGAGCAGTTTACAAGCAGTTCTGCTGATGGATCCAAGGTGAGCTGGGATGCTGGATGCACAGCCCTCCATGTGGGGGGGACAGCTTAGGTACTGAACTCAGGTTCATTAAAGGTCCCAGAGCAACTGTTTGAATCCAGTTGTTCTAGCCAAAGCCTGGTGTTCCACCTCTGTGGATTCCACAGCTTCAGCTGGACTCTGGTTCTGTAACTTCCTCTACTGAACACTTGCAGCTCTGCTGTGCAGTATTAAACCTCTGATATTGCTGCTGTGGACCCAGTCACAAGAACACTGCTCATTGCTATCTACCTCCTGTAGTGCTGTGAGGTTTAATTCATTATTTTAGTTGATGATATCCCTGAAGATCAGTAGAATTAAAGACTTCAGGAAGACCCAAGCAGAAATGCTCAGAAATGCTGAAGCTGCTGTGTTTTCTTAATGACTTAATGGCCTTCATGGAGCAAACCTACCAGGTTCCTAAGCAGGTAACATTAACTAGGGCTCAAAAGGAAACACCTTTAGCTATGCAAAATATGTCAGCTGCTTGATGAAAGGTTTGTTTCATCAGCCAAGTTAATAATTGTTCAAAATGTACAAAAATCAGGATTTTGTCTAACTCTTCTCTTGGTGCAGTCTCTGAATGTGCCTATGTTAGGAAGCAGCCTGTGCCAACAGCTGGCTGGGAGCTGTACTTAGTGTAGCCCTGGTGTGCTACAGAGCAGCAGGAGGAGTGGTCCAGCATCCTCTCCCCCATTAATTTCAACATAAATTTTTCAAAATACGCCAAATTTTTAAATGGAAACCATTTCTGACTCTTGTTTTATTGATCTTTAGTTCTACAAATAGGACTTTCTTCTATGGTCTAAAAAAAACCAAATTACCCAATGCCTGTTAAGTCTGAAATGAGCTTGGCCAGATGATCAAATTCTTGTTTTCTTCTCTCACAGGATTTGACAGGTGGAGCATTTGAAACAAACCTGAGCATGCTGAACTTGAAGGAAGGGATGGATTATTACCACTTCAACTAAAGCCAAGGTAAGGCAGTGATAATGAAGCTGTGTTATCCTCTGTGCATCTGTGTATGGGAAGAACAAAGTGCTTGGGGGCTTAGAATTTATTAGTAAGTTGTGCTTCACTAAATTAGTCTTTGTGCAGTGTGACCCTTTACTAAGGAAGGTCCTACTCACATCACAGACAGTGCTATTTGCTCATTTCACTGTTTTCCAAACTCAGATGGGTTGTTAAATTGTATTTCTCATTTAAATAACCATCAAGTCCAGGCCATCAGATCACAAGAGGACTGTTACCATAGGGAAGCCTTAAAAACGCACCAGGAAAGCCTCTGACCACTGAAAGTGTAAAGAGAGGTTTCTGTTAAACAGTGCTTGGGGCCCTCAGCTATTCCCTGTCACTGGCTCATTCCTGCTCCCAGGAGCAGCAGCTGGTGCAGGCAGAGGAAAAGCTCTGGGCAGGGCTAGGCCAGAGAGCAGGCAGTGACAGCCTCCGACTCAGGGCTGTGGGAGAAGTGCAGTCAGGTCTGGAACATCTGGCAGCCAGATGATCCACAGGCACAGCTGCTCACAGTTTTCACTGGACCATCTCAGATCTTTTGGAATGACCAGGCTTTGCCACACAGCTCATGTCTGTCTAGTGGCAGGGACAAGGAGGTGCAGCTCCACACAACCAGGATGGTTCAGGAATGTACTAGAAGCTTCCATGGTACTGACAGTGGAACAATGGGGCAGGAAAGTGTCTTCTGCAGTAATACCTGGAAGCAGCCCCTGAGGTGTGTGCAGCCAAACAACCAACTCCATCTGCACAGTATGGGACCTGGATTCTGTTTGATTTAGAATGAGTGAAGAACACTGATCCAGGCTGAATTTTGTCAGCCAGGCCAGGGTGCAGGTGTACCTAAGAATAACCTATTGACTAACATATTTTACAGTTATCTTCTTAAAAAGGCAAAAGAACCTCTGAGGCAGGTTGAAGGTTTGGAGATACAGCAGATTGCTGCAGCTCATACCATGTACCTCACAGAGAGACACTTGGGGAGAGCCACTCCTCTCCTCAAATTTTTCCTTCCTTTCAACTTCATAGGGAGTGTATGTAGGTATCTCTATGTCTGTCTACATATCACTGCACACAGAGTGAGCCACTGTGCTGGTCTGGGATACTGGGATTTCAGTAGAACCATGGCATAACAGTGTAATTAGATTATCATGTTGCCTGTGCATTTGTCTTCCCCACCACATTGGTCTTATTAAAGGGAACTGTTACAGCCATTTCATTTGATGGTCAATAAGAAATGGTCTTGGTTCTGAGCAGCTGCATGAAATACTGATTCACCTCTGTTCTTCCAGGGAGAGAGAGAGAGAAAAAAAAAAAAAGCTTCAGTCCCTGAAAGCTAACTTACCACAAAAAGCATCTGCTTGAATTAGTTACATAAAGAGCTCTACATCAGGCTTTGACTATAGCTGAAGTGAAACCTGGATTTTTTTTTTTGTTCAGCTGTGATATAAGAATGAGACACTTACCCACAGATATTCTGTATGTTCAGGAAGATTTTATTGTCACTAAATGTTGCCATTCTTGCCTCTGAAAAACAATTAATTTAGGAGACGGATGCAGCAAGTCAGGTTTAATGCAAGCAGAGGGTGAATGGCCACATTCAGACTGCAGAAGAATAAATCACTGACATCAAAACCACCCAGGTCAGGGGTGACAGAAGGATGCAGACAACCTGCCATCTTGTGGCTACAGATAACGAGGTTACAAACTGAAAGCATGAGGAATCTGTGTGGCCTTCCCGTGGTGTACCTGCACAAAGCTTCAGACACAAGCTCTGCCTCTCCTCCTCTGCAGAAGCGCTCAGCAGCTCCTGCTGGGGATCCAGCTCGTTGGGATGCTGCAGTGCAGGCTCTGCGTGTCCCAGTGGCACCTCAACCAAGAGCTTCAGCTTGCAAACCAGCAGCCAGAACCTGCACCCTCCCTATGCTGAGCTCTACAAGGAGGGAGAACAAGAGGTCAGGGAGCTTTATAGTATCCCAATTAAGCGAAGTAAATAGAGAAGTTGTAATATTTACAGTCCTTTTGAACAACTTAATTGTTAACTACTCTGTAGCAAATTTTATTTGCCCAAGTTTTAAAGGAATGATAAGTGTTGATTCTGTATGGAATTAACTTCATTCATCTTTTCATACTGTTGTGCTTGGCTTCCTCTGTTCTCAGGATCTGTGAGCTCTTGAAGAGCAGCAGAGTGTTGTGCACTCATGTGAGTACAAACTGGCTGCTAGTAGGAACACCTGGACAGCTGTGCAAAGTCCTTCACATTCAGTGAGTATCACTCTCAGAGTGAACTCCAACAGTTCTCAGGGCAGGTGCAGGCTTAACTTTGTGCTAGAAGTGTTCTATTTGCTTATGTTAGAAGTGGAGGAAAAGGTGAAGGTCCAAATTCAGCACACAACTTCCCTACGTCTCATGGCACCACTCTTCACAGCAGTTCCACCTGAAATACCTTTGTGGATGCTTGCCTTTGTGAATTGCCAAGTGAACACATGTTCTCTAGAGCAGGAAGAATTCAGCCCCCTCAGCTTTGGACAGAGAGGAAAAGAACCCCTGAGAAATGCTTACCAAAACTCAAAATTCTGTACTTGTGAACTGGTGAGCAGATGGGCAATTCCAAACTATCTGCACTGTGCTGAAGTTGGAGCTTTGTGTGGTCTGTCTGCTTACACATTAGCAACTCTTAGCTCATATTTTCCCTGGCAGGCAGTTGTAGAACTCTGGTGAATGAAGAATGAAAATTTTGCTGCTGTAAATTGACTGGGAAGTTTTTACCCTTTTTTCTTTTCCCAGGAAGAGCAGGTGAAGAGTTTCTGAAACACCTGTACCATGTTGTTTTGTTTTTGCATTTTGCCTGAGCAAGATGTCACACTGCAACTTTGGACTGATGTCAAGAAACCAGACTGATAAGACTTAAGACAGGAGTCTTCAGCAGTCCCATCTAGTCTGTGGTAAGCTGTGGGGACACTGAGACATGTGTGAACCACTGAAAGACTGCATCTGCTGTACAGAAGTGAGTTTGGTGAACAGTTATCATTAGCAGGTTTCAGGAGCACGTTTCCAAACCTTACCTTGGACACCAGCTGTGGTCTGGGCACTTTCAGGAGATCACAGAGAGAGTTGCGCTTCTCTCGCACCACTGGCAGCTCAGCTTCCCTGCAAGAGGAAGCAGCTTCAGTTAGTTGGAACTGGCTACCTGCATACAGCTTCCTAGGCTGTCATTATCCCAGCACTATCTCATGCACACTTCAAACTGTAGCAGTTTTTATCCTATAACATTTTAAGAACCTGTACCACTTCTGTACCATTTTGAGCCAGCTGAACCACAAATACACAGCAGCTCATCCAGAGGGCACAGCTCCCAGTAACCTGCCCAAAGCTGTTTGCTCTAGGATTTTGGATCCTCACAGAAATGACACTGCTGCACAACCCTTTTGACTAGAACTGCACTGATTCATTCTGTAAAAGCTCCTTTTAGCTTCAGAAAACTTCATATCAAGAATTTCCATGTCACTGGATTTGAAGAACATTCTACATCTAAAGAAACTTTCTCCTCACATAGAAAATCCAGAGTTAACTCTTGGGAGTCTTTTAAAAAGTTTATGAAATAGCAGTATGTCCATCAGATGATTTCCTCAAGACATGTCAGTTACAAAAAGCCCCCAGATGCCAAAAAATCCATACAAACAGCATTCTTCATCTTGTTGTAAAATACCCACCCCTCAGCCTGGAATGCGGTGAGGCTGCCAGTACTGCTCACCAACTCAGCACAGTTACTTTGCTTTCCTTAAGCAACAACTGTAAATGAACTATTAAAAATGGAACTCTTGGCATAGCAAGAGTCCAAAACTAGAAAGAAGCAGCAGAAAGAGCCAAGTTAAAAACAACCTGAATCACTTTTTTAAGACCCCTTGGACAATTTGTCATATTCAAATAGTTGAAACCTTCCTGTAACTTAAAATATTTACAGAATAATTTAAACTCTGAAGTACACAATTGTATGATAAACTCTGCAGTTCCAACAAGGAACTGATAGAAATGTGCAGCAATTATCATCTGCCCCAAATCTTAATCCTCATTTGGCTTCCTGATGGCAATGCTTTTCATAATTTGAAATTGACTGTGCTGGTTTTAGCACTGAGAACAATAAGCAGCTCTCCCTGGCACTCAGCAATGACTTGGAATATCTTCTTCTGTAAACAGTTCAAATCTACCAAGATAAAACAGTTAAGGTTTAAGTAAACTGGCCCTTCAGCCTTAGCCTTAGGGTGGTGGACATCCTGCAAAGGGGAAACTGAGAGCAAGCCCTAAAGTAAGACAGACCAGCCGGTCACACCTTAAACATGCCAATAAACATTAAAACAGAATTATCTCCTTTGCTGAAGGGTTTTTTTGTTTTAGAAAGCCTTTTGCTTTGTTTAGTAACCCATTGATGACAAGAGCTGCTGTGTCTGCTTCTCCTGGAGCTATGTGGTGTGTACTCCTGTTACTGGTGTTGTAAACATCCCTTGGTGACAGCAGTAATCTAACCCTCCTCAGTTGTTTCTGCTAACATTCTTTATGTAACCTCTGAGCAAGCCTGCTCTTCAATTCCCATTTCAAAAGGGAGCTCTGAGTCACACTGAACACAGCACTAACCATGCAAATGCAGTTAGCCAGGCAGCAGTGATGATAACCAATTCTTCCAATCTGAGCCTGTCACTGTATTTTTGTACTAGAAAATTCATAAAGCCAGCAGCAGCCACCTCTCACAATGACAAACTTTGGTTTCTTTTCCCAAATATTAAGTTATTTAAGCTCAAGCACAGAAATAAATTAGAAAGTACATAGAAGTTAACTAATGTTTACATATTTTTAGACTGTACATTCACCACAACCCCAAGGTACAGTTGTTCTCTAAACCGATCTAGGTTAACTTTATTTCCATGAAATGTTACTTTATTTAGTATATTTTTTTTTAATATCCTGTCTATTCTCATGTATTAACTTTGAGTACTCTCTGAGGCAGGGTGTTGGATTAGCAGACCCACAACCCAGGAGCATCACCTGTAACAAGGACAAACATCCAAGGTGGCAGCAAAATATCTAAATTAATACCTCAGAACTCTTTGTTTCCTCAAGACTCTGAGGCATGCAGTTGTTCACAAACTTTTCCAGGGGACTTACAATGCACAAGGCTGAAATTTGGAGGAAGGGGATAAAAAACAGTGCCAAAATTATGGTGAGTGTTCCCTCTTCCTGTCACTTCAAAGGTGAAGACTGAATAAGGTCCTTCTGCCCCTGAAAGGCTCTTTGCTGCTTTGGTGACTCTTGCTCCTAAAGAACAGGAGCCCCTTTCCCTGCCCTTGGAAGCAGCTGATGTTACAGGTAACAGTAAGGAATAAATGAGTTGGTTTATAGAGAAGTGGTTGTTTAATTCATGCAACTATGTGTTGGGAAACAGCTAAACTGTTCCAATGCAAAATATTTGCTTGAATACAACATTTGCAGCATTTTGAGTAATTACATTTAATGGGAGATTTGAGCTGTTCTGCTAATTCTGTTGTTTCCCAGCTTGCAGAGATCCTTCCTTTCCCCAAATCCTGCCAGGGCTGATCAGTGCCAAGAAACTGTCTGTGCAGTTGGACGGTTAGCACAGCTCAGTCACTCTCTGCTTCATGGAGAGTTTCCAAGAGCTCCTCCCTTTTTATGTTAGCAAACTATGGATATTTCCCTTGATCTAGGGGTGACTTTATACATCCCACTTCCAGAGGGACAGCACAGGATAGAGTTCTGCAGAAGAATTTGTTTCAGCAGAGCTTTTCTGGCCTAGAATCAATGAACAACTGAAACTAGGGCATCATCTCTTACGGCTTCCTTTGCAATCAGCTTTCAAAGGCATCAACTTAAGAAATTAAGTCCAGAAAGTACAGACATTACTTCAGCTCTTGTCATTCTGTGGCAGCAAATTCACTTACCAGTTGGTATCACTGAGGATGGCCATGACCTCGTCCATGATGGCAGGATCAGTGATGTCACTGTAGGTTATCAGCATTTCATAAACTTGACTGGCTGTGGTTTTCCGGATCTGTGGGCAAGAGCAGAGGAAGCTTCAGTAAAGCATGCAGGAGCCCTCAGTGGAACTGCCCAGTGCCCTTACTGCTTCCTCATGCTGACAGTCACTTTCTGCACTGTCCAGACATGCCTCTGACAGGGATTTGCAGCAAGGAGGGACTGAATTTCTGCACCTCGAGGGAATTCATACTACTACATGACAGGCTGTGGCCATGCTGTCAGTGTGCTTGCACTGAACTCTTGCAGTATGCCAGAGCAAGGCAGCTACAGCTCTGTCCCTCACAGAGACTGCATTCAAGTATCTGAGACTGGCCCAACTGCAACATTTCTTGACATCAAGTTACTGAGCCAAAATTTAACTCTAACTTTGGTGGCTGTGGGCTCACAAAACACATCTCCTAGTCTGAATATTCCAAGGGTGAGAAAGACTCTTGGGAAGGGGATGATGATGGGAGCAATGTCAGCTTTTGCACTCCAGGTCCCAGAAGCAGTTAATTTGCAGGTATTTTCCCAGAGCACTGTTTAGATGTTGGAGTGAGCTAGAGGGAAAGGCTGCTTTCTGAAGGACACTGCAGAGGAAGACAGTGAATGAATGACAGCAGAACTTCAACGAAACCAAACTCCACTTGGGTAGGTTTTTATTCCAGGAAACCCTGGTGATAAGCAAAGGCAGGCAAAGAAATTGTAGGGGTATTTCTGGAGCACTAGTGCCAAAATAAAATTGACCCATCTGTAAAAACAAAACCCTCGTGATGTAAAATACCAAAACCCCATGAAATTGAAATGATCTCTTCTCAGTTCTTACATTGTGCCCTTCCTGCAAAGGATTCCTCATGGAGCAAATCCAGACAACGTGGGGACAGCTGGACTGAAAACCTGACCTTTGCTGAGCACCACCCTACGATTTCAACCTTATCAAGAAGTAATTGGCAAAATTAATCAGTGTTAGAGTGACAAATGCTGGTCTGCACTGGCCAGACATCAGCTGTTCAGTGTGTCCTCAAACCACTTCAAGACCTCATGGGTACTGCACGCATTTTGTGTGCCCTTGCTTTGTTCCTCCTGCAGGCCTGACCATAGCTGCAGCTCAGGGGCTGTTCCTCACTTTGCAAGGCTTTCACCTTGGAACCCTGCAGCTCTGACCACTGCAGCACAGAGCTGTGGTCCACATTTGGCTGTTACTGCAGCTCTAAGTCAAGGCTCCCACCTCTGCACAGTGAACACAGCCCCTCTCTGAAAACTGACATCAACAAAACTTTCAAAGGACTATGCTAGCATTACAGCATGTGTGACCTTCTCTTACACATCTAGAATAGTAACTTGGGGTTTGTTACATGAAAAAAGGTGAACTCTTGCTACACTTCTCTGCACTGCACAGGCTTTTGTCACACCTGAAAACAAGAACAAATAATTGTTCTTGAACCAGAACTACTACTGTGCTGCTGCTATTGGGAGTGTCACAAACTAACAGTGATTTATCCAGCTGAAGCCTTCGAGCACTAGCTGCTGAACAGATCTTCACTGTGCTGGGGGCTGTGTAAAAAATGACTTAAGCACCTTATTTGGAGAGAAGGTGGAAGAGCAGCACAGAGAGCAGGCAGGTATGCTGCAAGTATCCAGGATGGCAGGCGCCAGACTCACACTAACCAAAACCTGCTCTATACCTGATAAAAAGAACACTGCTGCAAGGCTCTGCACCTTAATTTTCCCTTGTACCTTAAATACTACATTTGCTCCTGTGCAAGGTCTTCAATACTTACTACAGGAAATGGATGGCAAAGGAGGAGGAACAATTGAAACAGAACTTTCTCTCTCATGTCTCCTTCAAACTGAATCAGACCACAAAACCTAGAAAACAAAAGGAACCACCAGAGCCTGTGCTGTAACTGCAGGAGAATGCTTTGAGGGTCAGAGTGAAGAGGTGTATCAGGAAAAAGGGTGGGAGGGGAAGTGTTGCTACCCCCAGGAAATCTCAGTTCTAAGTGCTGTGGGAAAGCAAACAGAGGGAAGGGACTGAACCCCTGGCAGGTTCGCGGGATGCCGCACATCTGTGCCAACACAAATATGGATTGAAAGCTGCCGACTGGCACCAGGTCTGGGAGCCAAGAGCCCTGAGCGAGCCGACAAAAGCAGAGCGTGGCTGTGGCGTGTGATGCAGGTTAGAGACAAGGACGACTTGGGAATATGAGGCTGCACTCACTTCTAGGCTTTCCTGCACTCTGAAGATACTACCAATAAAGGAATTAAAATGTAAGGCAATAAAACCATTGCTGGCATTGCTACCTAAGTAATTCTGCCAGGTTTCTGCCAGTGACCCTTCCTCCAGCTCTGCACTCCTTGCCTTTCTTCTCTCCTCACCCAGTCCTGTCTGTCCTGACTGGTGTGCTTCTATTTTGCCTCCTCTGCAAATCTGAGGATTTTTACCTCAAGCCAGACACTTTTGCAGATGTTTCCAGCTCTTCTTATTTCACACCTAAGATCTAATCAATTACAGCCATTTTGTACTGGCACTGAGCTAAGCTCTCCACAGGCAATGAGCAAGTGACCCACTGCATCTTTAGGAGCATCAAAAGCATTATAAAAGTACTCACATTTTATCAGATCCTTCATGTTTTCACCCTAGCCACCCAGAAGCACACAAACCTCTCACAACCTTGCACTACAGGTGTTTGTCTGCATTTTCCATTTCCACTTCGCATGGACCAGCCTTGGCTGTTACATTTTCTTCCCCTTCTGTGAGCAGAGAAAACTTTTAGTTCAACTCACACTCCTATGCTGGAGCGAAGCTTCCGGATGTCTTTGGACTTTTTGATCTCTTCTTTACAAAGGGTGAATAGCTTCGTGGAAAACGGATGGCTGAAAAGTAAAAAAGAGCAGATTCCAGCAGACTTTCAAACACATTGATAATTGCAGAGATGTCAAATAAGCATTCAAAGGAGGACAAGGCAGAGTATTATATGCCTCTTCCAGAAGAGCATAGTCAGCATTAGGTGAACCTTTGCTACAGACACAGGCAAGTTCGGCCACCACCATACTGGGCTGGTTGGTTGGTTTGCTTGTAACAGGGAAGAAATTTGTATAAATTACTTACATTGCTGCTAGCTGTAGGCTGAGGCCTGAACTACCTTTATCCAAGCTGATTCAGCAGCTTAGCCACGGCTTGTGTTCACAACAAAGCATGGTACCAGCAGAAATACCTTGTCAGGAGTTAACATGTTCCATAACCAAACAAAACCTTAGTCTGTGTAACACTGCAGTGCTTGGTCATTCCCCAAGGTCTTCAACCAAACTTTACATAAAAGAGGATGAATGTTGTTCTTGTTGCTCCTTTGGAGGTCGCTTCCATCCCCTAACCTTCTGTGATTCTGTGAAATGCTGCACCATTTCACAGCCCAAATTCCTTTAGCGATTCCAGACAACGTAATTAAACACAGGGCTTACAGAGCTGCAAGTGCAGGAGTCATGAAGCCATCTTCAAATATATTTAGCAAATTCTTTGCCTTTTCTACGCAGTCTGGGAAACGTGAGTCTCGGGGCTCTTTCCCAGACGCTCACACAAACACAAGTATTGTTGGTATATTCCAAGGAGCTATTAAGAAGAAGTAAAGAGGGAATATTGCTTTTATCCCAGTACAAATTATTTAATCTTTTACTGGTTCCACTCAAAGCTGGAGTGCCACAAATGCAAAAGAAACTATTTCATATTTGTCTAGCAAACACAATTACCTCCAGACCACGTATTTTGGAAACCTTGCCACATTCTCTATGTAAAGCAGGATGCAAAAATACTTCATTTTCTGCTGCCATGGTTCAAAGCTGTGGATAACAACTACTGGAAAAAGCTGCAGAGTTTAATCTGCTGAAAACCAGAACATTTAGCAGGAGATGTTTATAGGAGTGACAAGATGTTTTGTTAAGTTAATGCACCTTGTTACACACAGCCTTCCAGACAAGGTTTAGTGGTTTTTAATGATTTTAAAACAAATTCTTAACCAAGTACTGGTATGTACTGAGACACAGTGACCTGGTTAAAAAAGCTCAACAACCAACCAGGGAAGCATGAAGTTAAATGGTGTGATCTGTGGCTGTCTCAGTGTTGTCCAGAAAACCACACCGAGAGAGTAAATAAAGCCACCAGGTTTCAATGCTCATATTGAGGCTCCTAAGTCAGTTTCAGCGCTGAGAGTGGCTTTCAGGACTAGAGAGTCTGGGGAGGGTGGAGTTCAAATATCCCCATCAGATGCTTACAGAGCAAGTCTGAGGCCACCCCTTGCCTACAGTGACACCAGCACTGTTTCCAGAGTGGCATGGCAAGCATGCATGTAGCATAGAATGAGTGAGTCTGTGTCCACAGACCCTGGTTTGGCTGGGTTAGGGGACAGAAGAGCGTATCTGCTCTCAATATTACATGAAGAGGAGCTATAGTTTTTCTTACCTTGGTGGGGTTTCTCCTCTCCCACCCCCAATTACACAAAGACATTGTATAGACAACTGATTACAATTCCTGTGCCACATGCCTGGCTTTCAGCAGAGCAACAGCAACAGAGTGAATTAGGTGAGAGTTGAACTGTTTGAACAACAGGGTCATCGCTGAGAAGTGGAGCAACAAAGAGACCAATTGGAACAAGAGCATCTGGAACAAATTTACTACACCTCACCTTGTGAGTAGCATTTTGTGTTTAAAACAGATGCACTTTCCTTTCTGTCATTTGCCAAGTCCACGTTTGCAATAACCAAACCTAACCTGCATATGATCTCAAATGACTCAAATAGCTTGGCCTCTTTAAAGGAAATTGAGAAAATTCCTTCTCCTGTGTGGGCTCAGTGCCAGTGGAAACAGCCTCAGCCTCTGGGGAAAAGAGATCAGTCTAAATTCTTTACATTAGGTAAATTGGGTGCACGCGGTGCCGCAGAGGTGTGGGCTTCTTCCTCCCAAAGGTGAACTTGGTGTCAGCAGCTAGGCTGACATACCTGGAGTGGCTGTGGAACAGCCAACAGCCACGGCCAGGCTCTTCACTCAATAGCAGTGTGATTCACAGGGATGCCATCCACAGGGACCTTGGGAGGCTGAAGGGCTGTGCCAATGTCAACCTCATGAAGTTCAACAAAGCCAAGTGCAAAGTCCTGCACCTGGGTCAGGGTGCTCCCAAGCACAAAGAGAGGCTGGGTGGGGAATGGATAGAGAGCAGTCCTGAGGAGAAGGGCCTGCAGGTGCTGAGAAGCTAAGCGTGAGCCAGTCATGTGCACTCACAGCCCAGAAGCCAAACACAACCTGGGCTGCATCCCCAGCAGCGTGGGCAGCACGTGGAAGGAGATGATTCTGCCCCTCTGCTCTGCTGAGGTCCCACCTGCAGTGCTGGGTGCAGCTCTGTAGTCCAACACAAGTGGGACATGCAACTGTTAGAGCAGGTCCAGAGAAGGCCACAAAAGATAACTGCTTTATAAAAACTCATGGGAGCATGTAAGGCACAGAACACCTTAAAACACTGTACAACCAGCAGGAAGATACTACACACACTGAGTGCAGGAGTGCTGCTGCTGGGTATGTAAAACAATACAGGGAAGAGAAATGCCACTTTTACTGACCACTCCAGAAAGCCTTAGATCCTGAAACATCCTTCAAAGCCTACTCAGTAGGTCACAGGGCACTGGGTATCAGCCTGACCTTCCTGTACTTTCTAAGGAACCAGCTCTCTGCCCAGGCTTTTGGCTGGCAGAGCATCCCTGGTCATCATTCACCCATGAGGCAGCAGAATGACTCCTGCAGCCACAAGAGCCATAACCTGAAAATCGTGCTCCAGAGCCAGTTTTGCAAGTGGCTGCAGTGCACTCTCCTTTATTCTGCCTCCCTTGTCCCAGCAGGGAGCTGACAGTTACCACTGTCTTTGAAGAGTAACCCTGGTTAGTTCAGGGAAGCCCAGCATGCTCCCCTTTCCTCATGACAGCTCCGTTCTGAGTACATTCCCCCTTGCCTCCAGCAGTCTCTGATCAATTAACATTCCCTACACTATGATGAATGCAGCTCCACAAACTCACTGCACAGAGATGAAACCAGGAGGTTTCAGGTTGTGTCCCCGCAGGGGAGGAATGACATTTCAGCTGGAAACTACCACCCTGACTGGGGCAGCAGGAAGCAGGTGAATGATGCTGCAGTTCCACAAAGACCAGCAAACACCTGCACGGCTTCCAGCAGAAATGGGTTTGCCCCTAGTTCCCCCTGCCACCTCCCTCCTTATTTTGGATCCATTTGTGAGCACGCAGCAGCACAGATCCAGGAACTACCTCAACCTGGGTTTTACTGGGTGAGAAATGTTTTTTAACCTGGAACAGTTCTCTAATGCCATTCGTCATGTGGCAATATGAACCACTCCTGACAGTTCAAGGGAGGGGAAGCTCTCATGCTGGACTTGCAGGTTTATGCCACCATTGGATGAGGATAAAGTGCTGGCCTGAAAAATGGCAGGTAAAGCTTTTCTGTCTGTATTATAGAGCCAAGCTAAGACAAGCACAACAAAGAAAAGCTACCTCTGACAGAGCCTTTTGATTACCCCCATGATGCTAGAGCTGGTTCCTTTCAAACCCCACTGGACAGGTATTTACTCTACACTTCATTTCCCTGCAGGTTCAGCAGGGCCCCAGCAGAGAGTTGATCCACATGGGAGAAATCTCATTTCAGACACAAGCATTCATAATATCATAGTGGAGGAGAAACACCCTGTGGTTCACATTCCCTCCCCAAGATCTCAAGAGATCAGCCCTCCAGAGAGCTTCCCAAACAAACTCTGCTACAAAACTACCCCAGAAGTGTTGAGCTGCCTATTCTGAGGCTTATAAGCCTTAGGTGTGAAGAGACAGGAGAATGCATGGCAGTTACACCTCTGCAGGGCAGGAGTGACACCATGTGGCAATTTCCTTTAAACAGGAGCACTGAGCTCTTGGTCACTGTGAAACTCGGCTCCCAACAGCTACTAAAACTGTTTAAATTAAGGATATTGCCTGCTATGGAGTGCTTATGTTTTATTAGGGGGAAAAAAACAGAACTCCAGGATAGTGCACAACTTCAAAATGCATTTGGAAATACTTTTTCAATGTGACAACTGACTGTCAAGCAGCTGGTGTAGGCATAATCCTGATGCCAGGCACTCTACAACCCAAGTTTCTTGGTTAAAACTTCACACAGCTCAATGTGACAAAAAACGAGGGAAGGAGATGAAATGGGAGCCAAGCACCCCAAGGAATGCTGATGTTTCATTGCCAGCTTCTAGTGAATGAACACTTTACAGAGATGACAAGCAGGAGGTCCACAGCAGATGAATCCAGAGGGTCGCTGCTTACCAGCAGCAAGACTGCTCTAAAAACAACCACACACCTCACCCCCTCTTGCTGTTGGCACACTCTGTGTGAAGTATCTGAAGCCACGTGCACACATGGCCTTTTCATGGCACTGAGCAGAGTTCAGGCTCACTCTGCAGTGTGTTGTTACATTTTTATGGCATGCTGACTTCAAGAGGGAACAAATAGTCCCACTGGAAAACCAGGCCCAGAGTCACACACTTCACCTATGCAAAAAGGAGTAGGTGGCATCCAAGAGCATTATGGGCAAGTCCCAGAGCCAGGATGGGTGTTTATCTGTCCCTAACCACACCCCAAGGACACATGCCAAGATAAGAAAATGCTAATGTTACACCAAGCAGAGTCCTGGGCTCCTCAGGCAATGCCACAGCCAGGGGCTCTGCACACAGGCTCCCGGAGCACAGCACAGCCCTGGACCTCAGGCTCTCTCAGCTCTCCATGAAGCAGGCACCTAGTTCAGCACTGCCTCTCGACCATAAGGCACCTCTATTACCAAGAGTCTGTCACATGCAGGAACTAAACTGTCTCTTCCGAGCTGTCTTCAAGCCTTCTGGAGCTCTGCCCCTCCTGAGCTTTGGGATAATGAGTTCTTGTGCTTCATGCCACTATTCCATTCCATTGTTGTGGGGCTGGATAATTATTAGTTTTGTTTTCATCGAGCTGGATCAGCTTCAAAATTCCTTCTCTCCCCTCTGCATAATCCCCCTGGATTGTATTTCAGGCCTTTTTAACAAAGCATTACAACAACACCACAGGATTCAGTTGGAGTCTCACACAGCAAACAGTGATGGTACCACAGGCTGGCTGTTTACTGACCCATGACGTGGAGGAGAGGCTGTACCCAGGGTTTCCACCCACGATCTATCATCTTCCTCAGCAGGGAAGACTGGAGCCTGTGTGGAAGTCCCCAGTCACTGGTGTGATCACCAAAGCAAAGTAGTAATATTCATTCCATCTGTATCTGATTAATTTTAAATTCCCATTTAAGAAGGGACTGCCAAATTTGATTTATGAGAGATTACCTAAATAGACCCTTCAAAACAAGAGTAGATGCCATTAAAACTTTTAGAGTGATGAAAGCTCTTCCAATTTATCTTCTGCAAGCAATTCCTGAACCAACAGATTCCAAATCCACTACATGTGCTCGTTGGGATACACGTTGTACAAGTCTGCAAATACCTGCAGCTGTGCCAAGATGCTGCCTGAGAGCATCTGTGGAATATATTTTAGTGTTATTGAAATGAAAATCATTCCCTTCTGAAACATGTGCAGAAAAAAATGATTTCACACTGGAATATCTTACTCATGTTTATCTGTTCCAATCTTCTGGAAACTATTTAGTTCAGAACTCGGTGTGGAAAAATTGAGCTGTGTCTTTTATTCTCTTATCAGAGCCTTAATTAACTTCCCTGGTAATATTCACCTCACCAAAAGCAGCAGAGTTTTGGAAGTGTTACCTTGCAGGCACACTGCTCTGCAGCATCCCAACAGGACACTGCCATTGCTAAAGGCTGAGAGCACAGTGAGGAATGTGCTCCAAAAAGCAGGCATTTAGGAAGCTAGCAAAAGAAAGATGCTCAAGGATCTGATACTGGCCCAGGACCGCCAGGAGAAACACCCAAACTGACTTTGATTAATGTATTGGTTGGTAAACGATGAACCAATAACCACTTCCTAGACTGACAGGAGTACCTTACCCAGACCCTTTCAAGGCCATCTGGCCCAGAATCTGTCACAGCTTCAGGACATTAGAACACCATATCCTCACACTTAAGAGTCCTGTGCACCCAGATCTAGAGCAACATACTGCAGCAGCAGCCAGGGTGAGACTGAAGAGGCCTGTTGCAATGTGGAAAAGAAACAAAACAGACTTTCAGTGACTTACTTCTCCTGCATGGTAAATATCTCAAAGCAGCCATTTGCCAGCATCTGGTCCAGCATCGTCAGGAGAGGCACAGACACCCTGATGAAAGAAAAGAGTTTAACAATGTAAATGCACCTCTTGGCAAACATATAGACACTGTTTCTAAGGAGAAGCCAAGAAAGAAACTTCCTATCTACCTACACATTTAAATTAGGACTCTGATTTACCCAGAGGAGGGTTGCTTGGTAACTTCTGTGTGCTGGCTAAATCCCCCTCATTGTCTGGGGGGGCCCTCTGTTACAGCCAAGAGGAAAAAACCTCATTAAAACATGCCTGGTATAAACTTGCAGGGTTCTGAAAACACAATTAACAGTACTGGAAAATATTAATTTATTTTCTTGTATATAAAAAATTTCACAAAAGGTATCACAAGTTACAACTGCAGGTGACTATCACATGGACTGTTCAAATAACTACAGCCACATCTTCAAGAGATAAAAGAGAAAATAAAAATAACCCAGAAAATTCTATTAATAGTTGCAGGGTTTCTTCCTCAAGGGAATATTTTCTATTTTGCACATTTGACAAGGGAGGCTTAGAGAGAAATTAACCTCATTATGCAGAGTGAGTCATCTTTAAAGAGAAATCCTCACAAGAAAATGATACTTTTAGCTATTTGTGAAAAAGCAGGACCTGGACAGCACTGAACAGTGTGCAGCAACTCCCAACCCTCCCCAGAAAATCTGGTGCTTATCACACTTGCACTAAACCCAAAGTAGCATCATTTTGGGTGGAAAAGACCTTTAAGGTCATTGAGTCCATTCTCTAACATGGCCCTCAGAACTGCATCTGTTCCACCACCACTCTTTCGTGTCTTACCAAGGGTACTGCTCTTCCTAACGGAACCAACATGGCTCAGGCACAGCAGCAGAGCTGTGCCCCAGGTCTGGCTTCGGGTAGTGCTCTCTCCAACCCTTACCGATCGTTCCGCAGGTTGTCCTCAAAGACCTTCAGCAGCGTCTCACAAAAACTCTCCATGGCACTGGCATCACACTGGATTTTCTTCATGTAGTCAAACAGGCTCTGGGCAGAGTACTTGAGCTACAACAGAAAGAACCTCATATGAAGGCACAGGGGATAAACCCAGCCTCAAAACACCAACACACACCCAAAGCCCAACCTTGCCCCCCACCAGCCAGGTGCAGACCACACTGTGCAGATGCTCTTCCAGCAGAGCCTGAGTGTCTAAGTTCAGTGACAGCATTTGCCAGGAAGGTGGCTGGGTTACTTCAAACCTTGTTTCAAGGAAAGATTGGGTTTGTTTTTTTTCCCTTTTTAAGTTTTGTCATTGTAGGAAAAAGAGACCACATTAAAGGTTCATTATTTCCTTTCCCTGAAAAGAGAACATCCCCAAACCACTACGATTATCCTGCTCAGCTTCAAATAGTAATAATAATAATAATAATAATAGTGCTATGGCTCTGAGTTAAGGAGTACACAGGGAGTTCAACAGGCAGTATTTATGCAACAGGCTGTGCAGCTGAAGAATGCAGGCAAGCTTTTGGGCATATGGTGCAGGCCACACAAACCAGCAGTAAACTCAGGTTAAAAATTAAAGCCAGCTCAGCAATAATGACTCTTGGTTTAACTTTGTCATGCCAGTCAGCTCCTTTAGAAAGATGGCAGACAGAGGTGTCAGTGCTTAGATCCCAGGTTCAGCTGGCGTCAGCCCATTTGGGTCACATCAGCTCCTTCCATATCACTGTGCTGGCCCAGCAGCTCCCTGCTGTCACTGTCCCAGCTTTCTGGAGTTGCAGCACTCCTGTGCCCATGTCAGGCTGGGTTATCCTCTCCTGGACCTGCAGCACAAGAGAGGAGAAGGCAGAGTCTCCATGGGATCCCCCTTTCCTGGGGGATCCATGCCCCCAGGTAGCCAGGATGAGGACTAAAACAGACTGTGTGAACACTGATGCTAATGTCAAGATTTTCTGTTTCTGGGAGAGGTAGGAACTTAATTTTTAAAAGAGTACCTGGAAACTCAACTAACTTTTCCTGAGGATGAGAAGAAAAATTTGAGGCTTTTCTGTTTGTTGGTTTGGTTTTTGTTTTGCTTTCATTTGTTTGTTACAGAAATTACCACAAAGGAAATCATCAAGGATAAAAATAATCACAGAACAGGGAAAGGTTTGGGCTGAAAGGAACCTTTAAGGGTCACATGCAGTCAGCAGTGACATTTTCAACTAGATCAGGTTGCTCAGAGCCCCAAACAACCTGACCTGGAACATTTCTGGGGATGGGGCATCTACCACCTCTCTGGACAACCTGTGTCAGTGTCTCACCACCTTCAGTGTCAGGTGGTGAGCACAGCATAGCAGCCCACACTAGCTGGAAAGCTGCACAACCTGCTGTTTAACATGTTGTTCTAGAGCAAAAACATCCTGGGCAATGCAGAAGCAGAAATATTTATTTGAAAAAGGTCAAGCAATTTAAAGAAAAGATTCAGTTATTTTGATTTCAAGATAAGAACTGCTGAGGCATTAGTAAAAGTCACCTGTATTAAAGTGAACTGAAACACTGCACTTGACCCAGCGTGGTTGTTTCTTATGCCAAAAGTAATGCTGGGTCATTTCCCTGTGTGCTGAGTATGAACTGTACCCTTACCCTGAAAGGCCTTTACAGGATATACAACTGCAAGGAACAGAGATTTCCTGAACAGTTAAAACCTGATAAATTATTGTATACTACCCTTTAAAACAATCTGTGTATTTAAAACCATTAAAATGCAGAAGAAATATTGTGTCTTTATCCCTTGCACAAGCAGAGCTTGGTTATAAGCAGAAAAAAGGTTAAACCCAAGTCAGGACTCAGGAACGGATCTCGAGAGGCAGATCTCTCATTTTCTGAAGAAAGTTGAGCCACTCAAAGGCTTTTCCTGCAGATTCAAATGACTGACAAGGCAAGAATGGGCACGAAACAAACAGGCAAGCCTAGCTGCACGTAGGATCTTCCAAAGCTGTGCAAATCCAAGAAAGAGTAGCAGGAAAATCAGAACTGCTGTCTAATGAAAGCAGCATTTCTTCATTAGTGAGTAATTAAGCACTGTAAAAGTCCAGGTGTGGATAAAGCATCATAAAACTCCTTGGGAGATTTAAAAATGGGACATTTTCCAAACAGCCAGCACAGACCATAGGAGCTTTACTGGAAGAAACTGCAGCACAAGAAGATAAAATCCATATTTCTTCCTCAGGTCACCACTCCTCTTTTCCCAGATAACCTGAGGACAACATTTGAGCTATGACTGCAACTGCTCATGAGTCTTTGCAGAGAAGAGCATGGTCACATTTCTTCCTCATCTATGCAGAACACAATTCACACTGTATCAAATGTGTGACATTTACCTTTCCCTGGGGTTTCACAACGACTGGGAAAGGAAATTAGGAGGTTAATGAGTTGGAACTGGGACAACTTTGGATAAGAATTTAAAAGGAGGCCTGAGAACGACCTTGTTCTTATTAAACATAGTAAAACCAGGGTTTGCCAAGCTTGACTCTCCCATCATTTAAGCTAATAGTAGACACTTTGGTGATAGGCAATAGATGATAAGGCCAACGGTGTTCAAAGGGACCTATTCATCTGATGATAAAATTAAGTCCTAAGGATTTTACCTCCTGAACCAAGGGAAAAGTATGAGGAAGTGCAGCTGCAGCAAGGGCAGGAGGCAGCTACAGCTCTGGACAGGTGCACGGTGTATAAATAAGGTGCCTGCATAAACCCTCATGGAATTGTTCCCTAATCAGCTTGTTGCAAACCTGGAATTCAATACTTCCGAACAGAATCTTGAGGCAACAAGTGGGACTGATGCAGCCAAACTTAAATCATCTCAGGTACGCAGTTTGTAAGAGAGCAAGCAAAACCTCAGCTAGGTGTCAGTTACAAAGGTGCCCAATCCACAGAAGGGCTCTGACTCTCACTTTGCAGTACCATCTTGGACAGACCTGACAAGAAAAGCCAGGGCAGCATGACAAGAGAGGAAGAGCACATACTGAAGATGCTGTAGCCTGCAATACCCTACTGGTTCCAGTATCCCATCTAAGCAGTCTCCTCAGGCCCAAAGGTATCCTAACAATCTTCAGCCTTCTGCACCTAATGCACCACAGATCCTGGATGAATTCAGACGTACAGGTAGTTGCTAAAGGCTCAATATTTCACAGGGGCATTTTGAGAGAGCAAGCAAGGCCTGCTCACAGAGACAGAACATTGCTCTAACACATGCAGAAGAAACCATCTTAAGCTGAATAAATAACATTGGTGTTGGATCACCTCTAATCCTGACATATTTACAGTGTTGAAGTGGTAGTACAGAAAAAAAATTAAGGATCATTCAAATTTTAGCACAAATGAAACCTTGTTCCCCTTGTTTGACTTGCAACACTCCTTTAAACTCTTCTGAAGCCAGCAACTCTTAAGACTCGGGTCAGAGATATCTGGGGAGAACCAGAAGTATGAAGATTCACACTAGTTTGGTTTTCTTTAGAGACAGAAAGCCAGGAATTATCATCAGTTGTTTTTTGCTCAAGGATTGTCAGTCCCCACCCCCCTCAAAAAAAAAAAAAAAGAA